>PVKP010018712.1:0-29945 GCA_004027715.1 Plecturocebus donacophilus | reverse complement strand
AGGTAGCGAGACAGGTTGGAGGACATTCTTGGCAGAGTCAAGAAGCCCAAGACCCAGCTCTCCAGCTATCTAGGTCTCACCCTAGGCTAGTGACCTCTCCATCTGTACCTCAATTTCCACAATTGTAAAGTGAGGGGCTTAGCCATCTTCCATCCCTAACCATCATAAAAAACAGGTACACAAGAACTCTAAGACAAAAGAAGGAAAGCAGGGGCTTGAACAGATACTTATATACCATGCTCATAGCAGCATTATTCATAATAACAAAAAGGTGGCAATCACCCAAGTGTCCATCAACAGATCAATAGATAATGAAAACATGGTACATCCATACAGTGGAATATCATTTGGCTTTAAAAAGGAAAGAAGGCCGGGCATGGTGGCTCACACCTGTAATCCCAGAACTTTGGAAGGCTGGGGTGGGCAGATCACGAGGTCAAGAGATTGAGACCATTCTGGCCAACATGGTGAAACCCCGTCTCTATTAAAAACACAAAAACTAGCTGGACGTGGTCGTGTGTGCCTGAAATCTCAGCTACTCGGAAGGCTGAGGCAGTAGAATCACTTGAACCCGGGAGGCAGAAGTTGCAGTGAGCCGAGATTGCGTCACTGTGCTCCAGCCTGGCAACAGAGCAAGACTCCGTCTCAAAAATAAAAATTAAAATTAAAAAAGAAATTCAGAACATGCAGCAACATGGATGAACCCTGAATAGACTGTGCTAATTAAAATAAGCCATCCACACACAACATTATTCCACTTATCATAGCACTTAAAGGAGGTATCTAGAGTAGTCAAATTCAGAGACAGAAAGTAGAAGTCAGGTGCAGTGGCTGTAATCCACTACACTTTGGGAGGCCGAGATGGGTGAATCACCTGAGGTCAGGAGTTTGAGACCTTCCTGGCCAACATGGTGAAACCCCATCTCTACTAACAATACAAAAATTAGCCAGGCGTGGTGATGCGTGCCTGTAATCCCAGCTACTCAGGAGGCTGACGCAGGAGAATCACTTGAACTCAGGAAGCAGAGGTTGCAGTGAGCCAAGATTGCGCCACTGCACTCCAGCCTGGGCAACAGAATAAGACTTCATCTCAGAAAAAAAAAAAAGAAAAGAAAAGAAAAGAAAAAGAAAGTAGAATGGTGGTTCCAAGGACTGAGGAGCGGGGAGAATGGGGAGTTAGTGTTTAAGGGATAAAGGATTAATAACCCAGATATATAAGAAACTCAACTCACTAGCCAAAAAAAAAAATCCTGATTTAAAGAGTAAAAGACCTGAATAGGCATTTCTCAAAAAAAGACATACAAATGGACAGCAGGTATATGAAAAAATGCTCAACATCATGAATCATCAGAGAAATGCAAATCAAAACTACAATGAGATGTCATTTCACCCCAGTTAGAATGGCTATTATCAAAAAGATAAAAAATAACAAATGCTAGGGAAGATGTGGAGAAAAGAATGTTTAGATACTGCTGGTGGGAATATAAACTAATACAGCCACGATGGAAAATGGCATGGAGATTCCTCAAAAAACTAAAAATAGAGCTATCACATGGTCCAGCAATCCCACTGCTGGGTGTATACCCAAAGGAAAGGAAATCAGTATACTGAGGTGATACCTGCACTCACATGTTTATCGCAGCACTACTCACAATAGCCAAGAGTAGAAGCAACCTAAGTGCCCTTCAATGGATGGACGGATAAAGAAAATGTAGCATATATACACAGTGGAATATTATTCATCCATAAAAAAGAATGAGGCCGAGTGCAATGGCTCATGCCTGTAATCCCAACACTTTGGGAGGCTGAGGTGGGCGGGTCACCTGAGATCAGGAGTTCGAGACCAGCCTGGCCAACATGGTAAAACCCCATCTCTACTAAAAATACAAAAATTAGCTGGGTGTGGTGGTGGGTGCATGTAATTTCAGCTACTTGGGAGGCTGAGGCAGGAGAATCACTTGAACCCAGGAGTGGGAGGTTGCAATGAGCAGAGATCGCGCCACGGCACTCTAGCCTGTGCGACGAGAGTGAGACTCCATCTCAAAAAAAAAGAAAAGAAAAGAAATTCTGTCACTTGCAGCAATACGGATGGAACTGGAGGTCATTATGTTAGTGAAATGTCAGGCACAGAAAGACAAATATTGCATATTCTCACTCATATGTGGGAACTAAAACGGTGGATTTCATGGAGGTAGAGTGGAATGATTGACACCAGAGGCTGGGAAGGGTGCGTGGGTAGATAAAGAGAAGTTGATTACTGGGTACAGAAATACAGAGAGATAGAAGGAATAAGTTCTAGTATTTGATAGCACAATAGAGAACAGTTAACAATAACTTATTGCAAATTTCAAAATAGCTAGAAGAGAAGAATTGTAATGTTCCCAATACAAAGAAAGAATGTTTGAGGTGACAGATAAGCTAATTACCTGGATTTGATCATTACTGTGCCCTCAAAATATGTATAACTATGATATATCAATAAAAGAAAAAGAAGCAAGCAGAATAGTGGTTGCCAGGGACTGAGGAGAGGGAGAATGGGGAAGTCAGTGTTTAACAGATAGAGCTTCAGTTTGAGAAGGTGAAAAAGTTCTGGAGATCAATGGCAGGGCTGATTGTAGAACAAAGTGAATGCGCTACACACTTAGAGACGGTTAAGATGGTAACTTATGTATACTTTATCACAATAAAACAAACAAACACAAAACTGCATGGCTCTGCCTAAGGTTTGAGGCTTCCTGATTCATGATGATAGAGGATTGGGGTGAGAGAAGTCACACAGCTGAAAGCCGGGGTGAGGTGGGGATCCAAAGTCAGAGATAGGAGGAGAGAGGGCTGAGAGCATGGAGGGATGGTGCTGCTGGAGTGAATCCCACAGCGGAGAGGCGGGCACCAGATGGGAGGAAGAGAGGTGCCCAGGGTTGGGCCCTTGGCAATGTGAAGTGAGATAAGGATCCCAAACCCTTGTGGGAAAGAACTCAGGGCAGGCTTGCTCCAAGGCCTGGGGGTCCTGCAGCCACAGGAGAGCCTGGCTGCTGGCCCCTGATGCCAGCCAGCTCCTGTCTCTTAGGTTCTGGGAGGACACAGGCAATGCGACTTCTAGGAAGAAAACACAAAACAGGTTTGCAAGAATGCAGGCAGCCTGTGACAATCATCAGTGTGGAAGCCACGGAGAAGGCTTCCTTAACCAGCTTGCAAATCTCTGATGTGAGATTGAGATCATAACCGGGGCACCTGGCCCTCAGAAGGACCCTGGGTGAGGAGTAAGAAGGGCAGGGTAGGCGTAAGAGTCCGGCCACACCCGCTTCTTCCTGGGATTTCAGCTCCCCTTCCCAGAGGCACAAGGATCCACTGTGCTGTCAGAGAGGATTTCCCTATACAACCAGACTGACAGTGGATAGGAGTAAACAGGTAGCTCAAACTATTGCTGGTTGTATGAAACTTTGCTTTATTTTCTTCATCCATAAAACAGAAATAACAGCAGCAACTACCAGAGTAGTATTTGTAAGGATTCAGACAGCAAACGCCATGTGCCTAGCATGGGCCTTCCACACAGTTTCTACCCATTAAATATCCCTGTCACCAAAATTACCATTCTCTTCCTTCTCCTGGTCATTGTGCTGCCATGTTTTTACTCTTTCTGAGTTTGGAAGAAGGGAAACTGCAGAGCTGAGAGCCCCCGGAGTTCAGTGGGTACAGGGCAACCAAGGGCACCTCCAGGCTTAGCACCTCCCCAAAGACGGCATGGCCTCAGGGGAGCAGGACTTCTGGGATCCAGATGTCCAGAGAAAAGTCCTGGCCATCTGAGGGCTGCAGCCCACTCCAGAAAAGTTCAGCCCCTGAAAGGTTCAGAATTACACTCAAGCCTAAATACAACCAGCCTTTGGTTAAAGTTCTCAAAATAGGGAGCACTCTTTCACATGTCGTACTAAATATTTCATTGTAATGTTTTGTCTTTCTTTTCTTAGTAGCCAATCTAATGGAGCAGAGAAACATCTCATCTGGGAATCTGGTGTCTATTCCTCAGGAACACCTGGGTGGGCAATGGCCTAAATTGGGCCTGACTCTGGTGGCAGAATTAGAGGCTTAGCAAATTCATGCTTCTAACATAATGCCATGGAGAGCCCGGACACTTCAGAACACAGGCTCTGCAAACGCACCCTTCTAATATAACGCTGTGGCCATGTTTCCTCTCTCCCTGTTGCTCCTGCTAGAAATGTTATAACAAATTCTTCCTAAACATCAACCTTGAGGAAAACTTTTTTCCTCAGAAACCAATTTAATATCCAAAGTTACTCAGGAAAAAAGTTAGAGAAGTTGATATGGCCACAGAGAGAAATATTGATTGAGTTCCAACTATGTACCAGGCATGGCATTACTTCTTACATGCATTATGCAATGTGTTTCAGAATGTTTTCTACGGAACACAGTTCAGAATCGTGTGCAAAAAAATGACCTGTTTCGGAAGCCCTAAGGACAGTGTATCCTATCAATACACTTCTAGTATGTGTTTGTACAGTAAGGGTTCTTGTAAGTCCTGCAATGAAGAGATTTCCTTACATTTACTTAACTCAGTATATCCCAAAGTGTGCCACATATTCCAACAGGTGATGCATGACATGATTTGAGAAAGTGCACAAATGTAAGTTTTAATTTTAATCGTTATATACACATATTATTGTAATGTGAGTTAGAAAAAAATAATATAGCTAGCACATCAATCCTGTCGCTATACATACATTGCTCAAGGTTTATTCATCCATTTGGTCATTCCACAAATGTTTACTGAGGACCTACTATGAGCCAAGCAGTATTCTAGATGCTAGGAATAATGCAGGAAATACACAAAGTCCCTGCTCTCAGACATTTATATTTTAGTCAGCAGAGACAAAAACACAAACCAACAAGGATAAAATATGTTCAACCATAAAAGGCAGAATAAAGAAAAACAGAGTTGGGCACAGAAATGACAGGGGTGGGGTGGACACTAGTGTCAATCGTTTGGTCGAGGAAGACCTCTTAGATAAAGTGACATTTGAGCTGAGACCTAAATGAAGTGAGTGTTTCTGCAGAAAGAATGTTCTAGGCAGAGAAGACAAAATGCAAAATCCCAAGATGGGAAGGTGCTTGGTATCTAGTCAAATTGTTCAAAGTCCCAGGGCTGCAGATAAACCCTTGGAGGATGGTGCTTTTTAAAACTGAGATATAATCTACATGCCATGATATTAATACTTTAAAAGTATATAATTCAGTGCTTTTAAAATATATTTACAAAGTTTTTTCTTTCTTTCTTTCTTTCTTTTTTGAGACAGGGTCCTACTCTGTTGCCCAGGCTGGAGTGAGATGGCACAGTCTTGGCTCACCACAAGCTCTGCCTCCTGAGCTCAAGTGATTCTCCCACCTCAGCCACCCGAGTAGCTGGTACTACAGGCACATACTACCAGACCTGGCTACCTTTTGTATTTTTAGTTGAGACAAGGTTTCACCATATTGCCCAGGCTAGTCTCAAACTCCTCAGCTCAAGTGATTTATCCACCTCAGCCTCCTAAAGTGTTGGGACTTACAGGCGTGAGCCATAGCACTCGGCCACAAAGTTGTATTTTTTTGAAGTCATGATTTGGTTCTGCTTCTGGCCAACATGGAGAGACAGGGACCAGATTTACCTTCTCAGCTGAAACAACCAAAAGACAGACAAAATATGTGGGAGGTTTGCTTCAGCCCTGAACCTCCAGGCTGTGGTGAGCCTTGATCGCGCCACTGCACTCCAGCCTGGGTAACAGCGAGACCCTGTCTGAAAACAAAAACAAAAATATCTTCCCACAAAGAAAACTCCAGGCCCAGATGGCCTTGTTGGTGAATTCTACTAAAGAGTTAGGGAAGAAATACCAGTTTAACTCAAACTCTTCCAGAAAATTGAATAAAACTCATTCTGTAAGGCCAACATTACTCTGAAACCAAAACTAGGCAGAGACATTACAAGAAAACTATAGACCAGGATTTTACAAGAACACAAGATATGAGAAATGTAAACAAAATTTTAGGAAATCAAAGCCAACAATATTAAAGGATAATACATCATGACCCAGTGGGGTTTATCCCAGGGATGCAATGTTGGTTTAATATTAGGGAAAAAAAATCAAGGACCAGGGTGGTGGCTCACACCTGTAATCCCAGCACTTTGGGAGGCTAAAGTGGAAGGACTGCTTGATGCCAGGAGTTCGAGACGAGCATGGGCAACAAAGGGAGATTCCCCCCAATCTCCACACACACACACACAAAAAATATTAGCTGGGCACAGTGGTATATGTCTGCAGTCCTAGCTACTGGGGAAGCTGATGCAAGAAGACCTCTTAAGCCCAGGAGTTTGTGGTTGCAGTGAGCTAAGATCATGCCACTGCACTCCAGCCTGGGTAGCAGTGCAAGACTCTCACAAAAACAAAACAATCAATGTATTAACAAACTAAAAAAGGAAAACCATATGGTTATCTCAGTAGACACAGAAAAGGCACTGGACAAAATCCAACATCCATTCCTGATAAAAACTCTCAGCAAACTAGGAATAGAAAGGAACTTCCACGACCTGATAAAGGCCATCTATAAAAGGCCTGCAACTAACATCATACTTAATGCTAAAGACCAAACGCTTACCCCTTAAGATCAAGAACAAGACAAGGATGTCTGTTCTTGTTACTTCTTTTCAACTGGGTACTAGAGATTTTTATCAATGAGATAAGGAAAGAAAAAGAAATAAAAGCCATCCAGATTGGAAAAGAAAAAGTAAAACTGTCTTTACTTGCAGTCACTATGGTCTATTCAGAAAAATCCAGCAGAATCTATAAAAAAGACACTAGAACTAATAAATGAGTTTAGCAAAGTTTCAGGTTACAAGATTAACATCAGAAACCAATTGTTTTTATATATACTAACAACAAACAATTGAAAGCTGAAATAAAAAAACAAAAACAATCATTTACTATAGCATCAATACAGATGCAGGTATAAATCTGACAAAACATGTAAAAGACCTATGCACTCAAAACTACAAATAAAATTAACAAGAGAAATTAAGGAAGATCTAAATAAATGGAAAGAGATAATGTGTTCCTGGGTTGGAAGCCTCAACATTGTTAAGATATCAATTCTTCTCAAACTGAGCTACAGATTCAACACAATCCCAACCAAAATCTAGAATTTTAGAATTTAACTGATTCTAAAATTCACACAGAAATATCTTAGAACCTGGAGTACTCAAAGCAACTTTGAAAAAGAACAAAGTTGGAGATTTAATACCACCTGATTTCAAGACTTACTACATAGCTACAGTTATCAAGATAGTGTGGTACTGGTGATAAGACAGATAACTAGCTTGAAGAAACAGAGAATATAAACAGTAAGTTGTCACCAAAGATACGAAGGCAATTCAGTGGGAAAAGAATAATTTTTTCAACAAGTAGTCCTGGAATAACTGCATATCCATATATAGAAAAATGAACTTTTATTTCATATTTCATACCATATACAAAAATTAACTCAGGGTAGATCATAAACCTAAATGTAAAGGCAAAACTATCAAACTTCTAGAAAAAAAACCTCTGTGACCTTCAGTAAGGCAAAGATTCCTCAGATGCAATACAAAAAGCACAATCCATAAAAGAACAAACTGATAAACTGGACTTCATCAAAATGTACAACTCTGGTCTTAGACAGTATTAAGAGAATGAAAAACAAGCCACGGACTGGGAAAAAACATGTACAAATCACCTATCTGATAGAGGCATTGTATCTTAGCCATTTCCAAAGCTTACCTACTAGATGTACATTCTGTGATGAATGGATCTTTGTTTAAGAGCAAGACTTAGGCAATACAAAACACTCATCAGTAAGAATCCAGAACAGTGGTTGTCTAGCCTCCGCATCTCCTAGAGGGTGTGTTAAAACACAGGTTGTTGGGCCCACCCTCAGAATTTCCAAAGCAGTATGGACCTGAGAATGTGCATTTCTCATTAGTTTCCTGATTCTGTGGTTGCTGCTGGCCTGGCTGCCACACTTAGGACTAGTAATCCAGACTAATTCACACTCAGCTAGAAACACAATGTCAGATGCAAGAGATTCCCCCCAAAGGACAAGTACCAAATAAACTATGTTCATTAAGAAACAACTTGCTTTTCCCTTTTTTATTAGCTAAAGACATCCTAACTGTTCATCAGAGATTCTGATCAGCAAGAAAAAACAAACCTGACATCACTGAGTTGGCATGATTCTAGCCTCCTCTCTTTGTTGAAAGCATATTTTGGTTTCCATGAAACCTCACAAGCCCTCTACAAAGGCCTTCCCTGTTCAGAATTCACCCTAAAAACGATACATGGCTTTATACCAACCATCCCATATCAGCAACATTAAGGAAACCAGCTTGCCCCACTGAAACCTGTCACTTGCCCTGATCCTCCCCATCTAGTGTCCCACCCAATGCAGGGCTGCCACCCAGGTCTCACCGTCCAAGATGGCCCATTGATTGTCAATCTCTGTATGTTTCAGGTAAGAGTCTTCAATGGTGGGGTCGTAGTCAGGCACAAAGATCTTCTGGAAAAACTGGATGGTGAGGGCACTTTTGCCCACACCCCCATCCCCGACCACCACCAGCTTGTATGTGGGGAGGTTGTCACTGGGGACGGCGCTGGTTGCCATGTTTCTTGTAGGTCAGACCTGCAGAAGCAAGACATGTAGAATGAGGCGGAGGGCTTTTTCTTTTTAACTTAGGGGGAAATATTCATGTGTTTTCCTCCTTTATAAGGTAATAAATATTCTCATTATAAAGAGGCTTGAAAATGAAGAAAGGCAAAAGAAAATAAAAGCATTACCCCTGGTCTCACTACCCAGAGACAGTCACTGTTAAAATGATCTATTCAACCATCATTTATTCAACACCAATTATGTGCCAGGCCTGGTGTTGAGGACACAGTACCACTGGTCTTGTTTAGCAAGGACAGCCAGAAGTCATGTCAAAGAAGCTTTTGGCCATTAAACTCTACTTGCACAGGTTAACACAAGGGCAGTGGTCTGAGTAGGGCTGGCATGAAGGTTCATCTTTCACATCCCCTCTTATTAACTGGGCTGCTATGCTGAGAAGGATTTGAAGCTGTGTCTAAGTTTAGAAAGGGGGCCATGATCGCTTAGCACACCTGAGCTCAGGGACCCTGAGGCCTCTTCCAAGTCTCAGAATTCTGTGATTCTGACTCCTTTCTCTCTACTCCTTGCCCTGTATTATACACAAAGTCACGCTGGGATCTTAGGGCTTCTGTTCAACCTCATTTTATTTGGAGAGGAGTGGGGTAGGAGCAAGTCGAAGTTTTGTTTTGATGCTCTTGAGGCCAGTTAAGGCAATGGTTCTCAACTGGGGGCACTTTGCTCCCCAGGGATATTTGCAATGTCTAGGATATTTTTGGTTGCCAAAATGGAGTGGGTGCCACTGGCATCTGTTCAGCAGAGGCCAGGGATTGTAAAATGCACAGGGCAGTCCCCCCCAACGCCCCACAATGAAGAATTATCCATCCTAAAATGTCAATAGTGCAGAGGTTGAGAAACCCTGAGCTAAGCTGACCAGGAGGCAGCCAGAAGTGCGCCCAGGATTCTAAAGAATGATCGGGCCTTAACAGAAGTGAAGAGTGGCCTTTGTAAATAGTGCCGCAAAGTGACAAGGAGGAGAGGCAGGAGGGAGCCTCCCGGAGGCACCAAGAACGAAAGGAGAGAAACCAGGATCTGCGGTCACATTGGAAGCCACGAGTTTCCAGGAGGCTAACAGCATCAAATGTTAAAACACAGGTGTGGGTAAGGGGATCCTCTAAAGAACAACTTGGGCATTGTGGCCAGGAACCTGAACTGCTAACTAAATGTGGACCCTGCCAGGAAAAAGCAATACTACCTCCTGGTAGGGGATTCTGGGTAGCATAAAAATTGACCCTGAATCAACAGAGGGAAAGCTTGACCCTACTTCTGTGTAGAATAAGAAAAATAATCCCTGTGCATGGGAGGGGAAATGGCATGGTATACATGTGACCAGGAAACTGATGGTCTCACAGACAGGAGGGTGGCAGCGAGGCCAGGAGGACAAAGACCTGGGTGCCCTTTGTGCTCTGCCACTACTAGGAAAAGCCACGGATCTCTCTGAGTCATAGTCTCCTCATCTATAAGTTTAAGGGGCTGGATTAGATTACTTTTATAATTATTTTCAGCTCTAAGTCTTCAATTCGAGATTTTGACAGAAAGGGGGTTAGACACAAATGTGGGTTATGTGGCCACACTGGTTTGCATGGGGCTACAGGCAAGTTCTTGTCACTGCAGAACCCTTTGTAGTTACTGAAGCCTGATGTTGACATTCAGGACTTCCCCAAAGTGTCGGGAAGTACAACTTTTCTACACTGCAGTGAAAGTACAAATCTGCCTAGGCTGTACTGAGAACACACTTACATACATAGATTCATATGCTCTCTGCAGCTCTACCCCATGTGAGAATTTATTCTAAGGAGATAATCAGAGAAGTGAAGAAAGACGTTAAGAATGGGAGAAAATAGAAATAATGTTAGGGGGAAAAGTTAAAGTGTATTCATATAACGGAATACTATGCAGTCATTTAAAAGGAAGATATTCACTAACCTAGAAAAAGTGTATTGTTATGTATGAAAACAAAAACAAGCTACAAAACAGCTAGTAAGCACATCTGATCCGCCTTCCACAAAGAGGCCCACTGAGTCTACACAGCCAGGTGAGGATCCCGGCATCAAGAGGTATAGCAGTTGGTTGTCTCTGAGGCAGATTTCAGGGTATTTTCATTTTCTTAATGTTTCAATTTTCTATAACAAGTATGCATTGTATTTGTGTACTGGAAAAGTTTAACACTATTAAAATGCTTCCAACTAAAGAAAATGTTCAAGCCACCTGAAAATGTCTGACTTCCTCTCATTTGAGTGGGGATTTCAGCTCCTTTGGGGCAGGATAGGACCAGGTACCAGCTGCAGCCCCGGGGTCTGGTTCCAGCATCTCCCTACGATATGGGACAGGCTGAGGCTTCACTTAACTGAGTTCACCATGTCCAAATCCACGACAGTGCAGGCAGGCCAAGGGGAGAGGGCGGAAGGGAGTTGCAGGATGACAGAAATGGGGAGGGAGGAGGTGGCCAGTGGCCTCTCTCCTTTGCCTCTCAGGGCAGCAGAGCGTGGGGCTGGCTCCTCAATGGCCCTCAGCAACTGCTGCCCTGGCCTGGGCACTGACGCTGGGCTGTGAGTGAAAGGTGTTTGCTGGTATCTGGCTGTTTTTAAAGCTTCCATTCTCTGCTGGCAGCGACATAACTAAAAAATACTAAGTGGGTGGGAAGGTATCGAAAAGGAAAACAGTTTCTCTTTATTTCCTTCTCAAAAGAAAACAAGATAAGAAACACACTAGTAAACAGGCTGGAGGACATGAATGAACCTTTGAGTTGGTGCTCAGACCACCCACAGCCAAATCACCTGGTGACTCCTTAAAAAATGCCCTCTGCTTGCCAAGGCAGCTGGCAGGAAATAGCCAGTGGGGGCCTCCTCCTTTTGACAGCACCCTGCTCTCAGAGTTTGAACCTTCAGAGACTATAGGGAGCCAAGCTAGGGTTCCCTTCCCACTTGGGGTTCCCTTCCCACTTGGGGTTTCCTTCTAATTTGGACGCAGTGGAACAGGGCGAGACTACTCAATTCACACAAACACCAGACTGGGTCCCTTGTGGTGAAAACCCTTTCGGCGCCCCTCACTGCTGAGGAGGAAAGTCCAGGTCCCCTCACAGGATATTCAGTGCCTGTCGCCGGCTGCCACTGCTGACCTCTCCAGCCACACCCGTGCCACAGCCCCTGACACTCTACTCTCACCCCAACCTGCTTTATGGTCTCCCAATGTGCCTGTGGTCACGCCACAGCCTCTGCACACACCTAAGACCCCCAGGAGAGCACATACCTCTTCATGGGTCAGTAGTAGGCACTGCCTCCACCTGCGCTTTCAGCCCTGAAGTTTCTGCCACAGAGGCCACCATGATGCTTAGAATCTTCTACGTATTTACTGTGCACAAAAGGGCAGGGACAGCATCTTGCTCTTCTCTGTACTCCCAGAGCCTGGCACAGCACTGGCACAGGGCAGGCGCTTACTGAATGAACTTGAGGCTCAACACGCATTTCTGAACAATGGTCAGACAACCTATGCATCATAGAGCTGGCTTCCCTATGGAGAGAGCCAAGGGACAACTCTCTCAGCCGGGGTTTGGGACTGTGTTTCTCCTTCTACTAAGAGATCAGACTAAGGGCACAGACAGGACCCTCTGGAATGAAGTGTGAGCGAGGAACAAAGAAGGGGTTTACAGGGCTGGAGAATGAGTCCAGAGAACCCCCCCCATCCAATTCCTAAAGGTGCTAGGCTGTATCTCCCCTTGATAGCCATACTTCTCCAGCCACCACCCCCACAAAAAAAAAAACAGATAAAATGATGTCTTTGCAGATGGGGAGGTCAAGATGCCAAAAGGCATGAACCACACTTCTACAAAATAAGCTGGTCTCATGTGGTACAGAGACAGATTTTTAAAAAACCACTCACAGGCTATGATGAAAGTCACCACAGAATGAAAAGTTGGTTGGCTTGTGGTTAAGGAGCAAACTGCTTACTCCAGCCTTCTCAACTTCAAAGCACCTCAGAGATCATTCTAGGATGTTGAGTCATCACTTTTGGCGATGATGGATGTGACCCTTTGAGGGGGAAGGTGGTATAAGGTATACTCGGGTTCTCCTTAAAGTTTCCCCACTATTTTCTGTGCCAAATACTCTCCTATTGACCAATTGAGTAACCTTTGGCAAATTACCTTCCATGGCCTCAGTATCTTATTAGTAAAGTGGGTTAGTTGGAGACTCATACTTTGCAGAACTGCTCCAAGCATGAAATAAAATGTATGAGATATGGTGAGTGCTGAGAAGATGCCCAAAGATTTACTTTCTCACCTCGTTTACTTTGCTCCCAAGAAGAGGGAGCACACACATACACATACACACACACACACACACACTCTCACACACACACATACACAACTCTCATTCCCAGCCTACTCTCAGCACGAGAAGCCTCATTGCCATCTCTGCTATGCTAACAGTCAGACAAAATAGGCCTGTGTGGGAACATCACCCATTGTTTCCATGGGAAATGGCTCCGAGGTTCCAGGCAGCCCCATCCACGCAGAAACCAACTTTGGGAACAGCAGCCACTTGGCTGTGGGGGTGGCTGAGCTGGTTCCCATAGCAACCACTGCTCCCAGGGCCCCGCCCAGGCCACAGGCTGCATGGCAACCCAAACTGTTGTTCATATTGAAAACTGCCTAAAAGGCAATATCGCTTCCTCAATAATTTTAATAACATGTGTACAAAAGCCTCAGGCATCTGTAAATGGAAAAATAAGTTCGTTTGGCTGTTGTCTGCCTCTTGCTCCCTTTCTTTCCCTATGAGAACCTTCTGGCGTGGTTTGAAGTTGTTTCCCTGAAGGCTGGATTTACCTCGTCAAACAGACTGTAAGCTCTATGAGGACAAGAGCCACATCCTCTCATTCCTTTGCCTCTCATGGGGCCAGGCAGGGCCCAGCATGGGAAGCTCAGTCTCCACTCTGTCCTCATCACTGCCCCAGTGCGGCCTTCCACTCACACAGGCCTCCCCTGTGCTAAGAAGCAGGGGGTCACACCCATACTTCTGAAAGGGGCCGCCTCATACCCCTAGGACGTGGGTTCCTGGGTGGACTGATCACCTCAGTATAATCTTTTCACTCAGCAATCTTCAAAGTTTGCTGGGTGGGTCTAAGACCTCCCAGGAATAGTCTTGTGTAAAAGCCTCACAGTTCTCAGTGGGAGAGCTTGGGAGGTTAGGAACAGCCTTAACTCAGAGCTACGCAGCCCAAGTTCTACAGCGGCCTCCAATACAGACTCCCTGTGTGACCTCAGGCAAGTTTCTTAACTTGCCCAGTTTCCCCATCTATAAACCGAAGAACAGGCCCTAGGAAGCTGTAAAGCCCCAGTGACGAAAACTTGGAGGGGACCTCAGCAAGGGCATATGCATCACAAAGTAGTTGGGCCCCTGCTTTCCCTTCAAGCTAGTAGACTTTGATGATTTAAACCATTTCCTTGCCCCATCCACAGCCCTAGGGAAGCAAGGGCTTCCAGAGGACGTCATGCAGTGACAGATAGAAATGCCCAGGACAGCAGCAGGCCCCAGCAGCCCCTACAAAATGGCAAAATGGCAAGGCTCAGTGGTTCTTACCCCTCACGAAATTTGCCTCTTCTCAGGTTTCCAGGTTCTAGGGCTTCTACAAAGCTTGTTTCCCAAAACATTAGCCTAAAACCACTGTGCCCACTGTCCTATGGGACTGGTACATGTCAAATGAATGGCTTCAGCTACAGATCTTGCCAAGGAGTCCATAGGCCCCCTGGCCGCTCCATGCACTGCACCCTACCCAGCACCACTTCCAAAGCAGTGTCCTATGTCCTGGCTGGGAAAAATGATACCCAGAAGGAGCTGCATAGCAGCAACAACGCCCACCCTTAGTGGACACCTGCTGTGGACTGGTTAGATGCCGAAGGGCATGTTAGAACTGTCACGACACTCTGTCTCCAATTCCTTTGCCAATTCCTTTGGCTGCATCACATGGCTTTTCTTTTCTTAGGGTATGTCTTCACGATTCACTACCCTACAGGGCACTCATTACTGTTGCTGCTTCCTTTGGCTCTGACCTTAGGACCACAGATTCTCAGAGGCTGGGCCAGTGGCCAATCCAGAGGCTCTCCCGGAGACGCTGCCGACTTTATTGAAGGTTTGAAATGTATTGCTTTTTATTTCTGTATTTCTATACTAATTTTTAAAAAGAGTCTCCCTCATCCCATCAATTAAACTGCAAGTTTTTTAGGTAAATCAGGCTAGAGGGGGAGGACACATTCCTTATTAACGGAGCTCTTAGGAAAGTGAATGGACTTTCATTCACATTGAGCTGAATTAGGCCTGGGAAGCTAATCTCATCTCTACGATGTCTGGGTGTGCCCAACCCAGAGGGATGAGGACACACTGAGGGGAGTGACCCAACCCATGTGAAGGAAATAGCTCCACATTCCAGGAGCTGCCCTTCCCTTCTGTACAATTCCCAGAAATGGGCAACTTCGCCAGAGCGCTGACCTGCAGGCTATGCATAAATGGCATGTGACCCCATAGGGTCTAGGCCACTTGGCATCCCTTAAGACTTCATTCTCTGCTCCCCAAGACTTTGTTCCAGCCCCTCGTTTCCTATCTTTGCTAAGCCAAGTGTGGCACTGTCATTGGGCCTCTCAACTCCTCTAAAAAGCCACCAGTGCTTTTTAGCTCACTCCATTATTAAGCCCTAACCACCCACACAACTGTGTATGTGATTTCATGCTGTAAACATCAAGTCTAGATGGCAAGTAGGTGGCATGGGTGCTGCTCCTCCCCATTCCCACAGCCACCGCAGACAACACTGATGGATCACAGTCCCTTTCCTTGTCAACACAGGACTCTTGGCAGCAGAATACAGTGACTGCTCCAGAGAGAAAATCTGCTTGCTGTCCCAGATCTAACCCACTACCCTTCTGGCTCCCTCTAACACATCCCACTTACTGGCCATCCTTTTCCATGGGAAGGGCTCAGGACCTTTAGCGGTAGCCTGCCTGATGATCTCTGGCACTCTCTATTACCCAGGTCTTCTGTGAGTCTACCAATCCCTGCTTTTCTTCCAATCTCAACTCCTCTGCCAGGACCACACCTGGACTGCTGTCAGCAGAGCAGGGATGATTAGAAGTCCAGAGACCCAAGCAAAGGCCAACGTTGAAGTAAGTCAGGGAGGGACACTGTCCTTGGGCTTACTCATAGCCCCCAAATACCACACGCTTCCTCACATGGCAACTGTCAATACCTGGGTCTTTCCCACCAATGTACAGGCGCCTCCCAAACAGGACTCAGGGTGTAGCCATCTGTGACCCAGCACTATGAGTCTCAGAGTAGCTGAGCAGAAACCACCTGCCATGACAATTATAATTACAATAGCGATGTGAAAAGCAATAGGAATGTCTAAGGTAAGCAATGTATCAGAGGCTGTTGGAAGACTTTAATTCTCACAACAACGCTAGCAGGTACAGATTCTGATTATCTCCATTTTACAGCTGAAGAAACTGAGACACAGAGAAGTACAATAACTTTTTAAAGGTCACCCAGCTAGAAAGAGGCAGTGTCAGGATTTGAAACCACACGGTGTGGTTCCAGAGCCACTGCCAGCCTGTGGTGCTAGGCATCCTCTGCTGGCTAGGGGCTGGCGAGTATGCGTGTGGAGTCAGGCCAGGGCAGAAGGCAGCTGATCCAGCAGTGCTGGAAAGAGGTTGGCAGTGAGCTGGGAGGTGGTGTCAGAGTCTAAGACACCCCCACCATCAGACCGCTGCCCGTGTGGGTGGAATAGCTAGGCAGGTCAGAGCTTCAGAGGCAACCAGGGCAAATACCAGTCATCAAAAATAGACGCTTCTCACCCCAACACCCTAGATCCAGGCTGGGAAAGCTTGCTGACCAGGGCATGGATCTGGTACCAGCAGGTAGCCCTCCACCCTGAGGACTAGTGAGGAAGCTGGGGGGCACCAAGCTGAAACCCTTATTACTAGCACCTCTGTTTAGACTGTCTCCCCTATATGGGTCCCTGCCCCAGCCTCAGCCCATCTCCTGTGGTCCTACACTCAAGCTGCTCCCTTCCCAGCTCAGGACTGGCCCCTCCAATGGAACTCCTGGCCAAGGAGCTTGAGCTACACAAACAGCCTGCAACTCTAGGCAAGTTACTTACTTTCGGTACCTTGTTTTTCTTTTCTGTAAAAGTAGGGGCAGTGGCAGCATTAGCCTCATGGTGGCTGTGAAAGGCTACATTTATTTGCTTGGCCCATTATCTGGCACATGGTGGCTGTTCAACAGACATCAAGTTGTTACCATTATCAACATCCTTCTTTGAAGTCCATCCCAAGTCCCTCCTCCTGCTTCTCTAAAGCCTTTCTTGAGTTCCTTGAGCACCCTGCAAACTGGCAGATTCCATAGGTGACAGCTCAACACAGCTCAGCCTCCTACCACTCCCTCCTAAGAAGGCTCCCATGCTGATCTGTATGTGGGGCTCAGCTCCCCGACTTTGCCTTGGAGGGCAGCATGCATGTCTCAGCCAGCCACTGAGTCCCTACAGCAATGCCCAAGACAGCAAGTCCTCCAAGGCTTGCTGAATGAATGGTGGATGAAAGGGAAGCTCCTCAAGACAGTTCCTCAGATGCCTTCTTTTGCATTTCTCCAAGTATTTAGGAGTTGCTGGTTCACACTCCTGAATGTGCGTGGAAGAGCACGTGGAAGATACCAGACGTTCAGCATGAAACAAAGTTCTCCCTCTGGTTTCTAAATCCAGAAGAGCTCTCCATCACAAAACCTAGCCACACTCTGGGTACCCAGTGGTTTGGGGGATATATCCTCTAACAGGTCACATGACATGAGAACGGTCCCAGTTTTACATGAGCCCAGAGAAGAATGAGCAGGAGGAGTAAACTGGGTGAGGAACCAGTGTTGGCCACCCTCCTCTCAAGATTACACGCATGCTCAGGCTCCATGGGATCATACACATCCAATGCTCAGAGCACTTCCTGTGTGCTTGGTCCTGGAAACTGGAGATACCAAAATAAATGAGCCTGAGCCCAGCCCAGCCTGTGGGGCTCACAGTATGTGTTTTGTTGGGGAGGCAGGCAGAAGATTACGGTATATGGGGTAAGTAATACGGGAGCATAGGAGTAGGAGGCATCTCACCCAGCCTGGGGTGCTGCCTGGTAGGCTTCCTGGTAGAAGTGATGCAGAATGCAGTCTTAAAGGCCAAGCAGCTATTAGCCAGGTAAACAATAAGGACAAGCATGCCCCAGGTAAAGAATAGAAGCGACAAAGATATAACACATGGAGGCATGAAAAGCCAAGGAGGCACTGGGTACTGCCAGCAACATGACGTGGCTGGAATGTGGAGCGTATGTGTGCATGGCAGGGGTGAGGGGTACAGAGGGTAAGAGTGGCAGGGGAGGAGGTTACTGTTGGTTCCCTGGAAACTAGAGATCTTCATCTTTGCATCCCTACACCACGCACAGTGCCTGGCACACAGTGGCTGCTTAGTAATTATGGCGTGGTGAAGAAACAAGTGTCCGAGGCTGCAGGGCCAGGCAGGAGAGGGCGCTGGCATGATGGGCCTCACACACACTGGAGGCCCCTGGACCTTGCCCCAGCCCCAAGTCCACAATGGAGCGCAGTGAAGCCTTGCCAGATGGGTGCCTAACAAACAGGGCCCCTGCAACTCTTTTTGATGACCACACTGGGGTTAACCAGCAGGAAAGGCCCAGCAGAGAGGGGATGAATCACACAGGACAGACTCGAAGTGCTCCAGAATCTCAGAGGAGGGGACACGGATGGGAATAGGGTCAGGGAGGAACAGATAACTCAGGTTCAGCCACAAAGGCCTGAGGCGGAAAGCTGTGGGGAAGGGTTATTATCCCCATTTTACCAAGGGGAGAGAGGCATTCTACCAAGGGCACAGGATAGTGAAAGGAGAAGCTGGGATTCGGCACCTAGGCCTGGCAAGCTGCAGAATGAGAACACTGCTCCACTCACCCCCAGCTTGTCCGCTGAGCCTGGTGGGTGTCAGCGGCTCTCAGAACCGAGGAGTTGGTAAGGGCCTCAGTGTCTAAGGGGCCACAGAACCTTCAGAACAATATGCCCTGCTGGCCTCCCTGGCTCACGGGAATGCCTGCTACCTGGCCACCTGGCCTCTGGGGTCCTACCCCAGCCCCCCACAGTGCCCCCTGCCAACCAACCAACAGGGAGGGTGGGAAAGAACTCCGCCCAGGGTGAGGGGCAGGGCATGGGCTCCATGAGGGCAGGGCTGCATCAGGCTCACAATTTCTTGGAGTGGCAGCTGAGGAAAGAGAGTAGGAAGTGGTTTTATTTTTCAATCCTTGTTCTCAGTCCCTGGGGGTCTATTAATATTTTCCTAGCGCTGGGGCAGTCTCACCCGCAGTGAAGGAGGAGGACTCCTGCAGCCTTCCATAGGAATCTGCTCAGAATTGGGAAGGTCACACTGGTGGTCACCCCACCGGGGAGGGCCGGCCTCTGCATACTCTGGGGTTCCCCTGACTGAGGGTCCTCAGCCTTCCCAGAGCCTGGCAGGCTGCTGTCCTCCCAGCCCCCACTCTGACTCCACTGTGCCCTCTGCTCGTGGAGCCCTGGACCTCCTCACTGCTCTGCCCCACTGCTCACACTCAACCCCGCACAAACTGGATTCAGCCAGCACTTCCCTCATCTCCCCAAGGGTGGGCCCCTTTGTCCACCCCTCTGCCCCAAACTCTTCCTCTTTCTCCCCTGGCAGCATGAACAGCCCTTAACCCACTTCCTAGGCCAAGGCCTAGTAAGGCTGCCCACACTGTGGCCCATGCCCGCCCCTGGCCTAAGCACCCTCCACCAGTGATGTCCCCACCCACCACTCTAGCATTATCACTCCCCAACTAACCTGAGCACAGAATCTCCTGGAATGCCGCCCATGGGTCCCTGAAGTTCTCCCCACTGACCACAACATTCTAGGCCTTTCGTGAGCTGCCCCAGTCCCCCTTACCCCTGCACAGCCTCTGCTCTGCTGATCCCTGGTCTAGTGTCCTCAAGGACAGGGATGGTACCCAAGTGTCAGGTCCCATTCCCCAGAAGTGATTTCTTCCTCCAGGGCCCTCTTCTACCCCCCAAGGTCTCCTTCCACTGAGCCTCCATCTATAGAATGCCAGCCAGGTGGCAGGCGACAGCGCAAGTGCTCCACAGCCATTATTCCATGTGACGACTCAAGACGCTTCACCACAGGCATTGTTCAGCCCCTTACGGAACCGTGAAGGTCAGAGAGGCTCTGTGGTTTGTCCAAGGCCGTCTCTCTGACCACAAAGCTCGGCATGCCCCTCCTCATCTGCCCTTGACTCTAGGAGCTGGATGTTACTTCACAGTTACATTCCTCTGCTGGAGTGGGACAGGGAACAGAGGGCTGTGCCTTGTCTTCTTTACCTCTGGGCACCCCAGAGCCCTGGCATAGCTTGCTGCTCAGAGACGCTCCAATGTGTCTGCTGTCTGTACTGGCAGCTGGCTGGGAGTCTGGCTTAGGTAGACAGTAGGGCAGAGGTGATATAGGCATTATGTCATGGGCCACACAGGACCTAGAAGACTGCAATGGCAGGTCTCGTGAAGGACATACCGTGTGAGAGGTCCCACTGGACATACGTGGGTACCAGCCCAGCAAGAGGAGTGGTGATGAGGGGTCCTGCCTTGCTGTCCAAATTCCCAAAGCACTGAGGCCCCACCAGCACCCAGGGCATGGCCCCCTGGCCAGCCCTGCCTTCTGAGCTGGGGATGCCACACATAGCCCCCAGAGCACAGCTAAGGTTGCCCCTTAACTCCTTAGCTGTCCCAGCCCAGAGCTGCTCATCTCATGGAGTTACGTTGTTCCACCTGCCCCCTCTGGTAAGCCCAGGAGAAGTGCAGGGTGGCGACAGAGAGGAAAGGGAAGGCCCAGATGCCAGGGCCAGGCATCCCTCTGCATTTCACAGACCCCCTGCCTGAGAGACAGATGCTTCCTGACTGTTCTCCCATCTCAACTGCTTTACCCTGCAGTAGCAGAAAGAGGGAATCATGAAGCAAACGGACATCCCAAACTCAGATGCTGGCAGAGGCTGGGTCAATAAATGACAGAAGGGGGGTAGTATAGGCAACAGGGAGTAGCGGGGCTTGCGCAAACAGGAGATTACTGATACCCCGCACCAGCTGACTGCTGCAAGGTATTATCTGCCATGAGGCTGCCAGACAGTCTAAATTTGTAAAGGATAGCCAGCAATCTGAGTCTATGCGAAAACTCAGATTTCCAGCTATTTTAATATTTTAAATACTGACCACCCATGAAAAAGTTTTACACATTGTATAACCCAAATAAATCAACGCTCTGTCCCCATCCCTTCTTGAGCAAACACACATCAGAGCAGTGCGGCCGTTCCAAAGCAGACAACTGTTGGCACTGCCTTGGCCTGGCCTGGCTTTGGTGCAAGGAGGTATGAGATCAAAGGAAATGATCTCACTAAAGACAGCGGCAGCAGGGGTTACTTGGCCTGCAGGAGATGGGCCAGCCTGGCATTCTGCAGGGAGAGGCACACAGCTACTCCAGGAGTGTGTCAGAGCCCAGGGAGGTGGAGGCCAAAATGGCACATTCAAAAAGGCTGCTGCTTTGCTTGTTTTCATTATTTATATTTAAGATGTTAGGCATCGTTAATGAAGAATGTGAAAATGTTTATGCTTGACCAAAAATGAGAAAGACACAGGGTCTAGGTTCTTCCTTGAGGTGGGGAGAGGCGATTCAGTCTCCATGTTTAAAAAGTAACCAGACTACAGAGAGATGGACTGAAGCCAAATAAAAGAGAAACTTCCTGAACACGAGGCAGGCATGGCAATAAGTGTGGCTCTTCCTCTGCAAAGGTCTGCGAAGCAGACTCAGAGAAAGGGGGACTGGCCACCGAGCTTTGGAGCGGAGAACCGGGCTGGAGGCAGGTGGGATGGCTTCTCAGGGACCCTTCCAATCCCAGGGTTTTAAGCCCACTCAGCTGGAAAGGCAGAAGGCCACTTTTCACATCTCCCTCCCCAAGCCCTAAATGACTACTGCATTTTTTCTCCTCAGTAACCAGCCTGGCTGCTCTACTTCTGCAGGGCAGGGCCTGTCCAAAGGTCAGTACTGGTTGGGGGGCCTGGGGAGAGCTTTCCACCACTCCGCTTTCTACGTACAGCACTTTCATAAAACATCATGAATGAAAGTCCCTCTGCTAGCTGTATAACCTTAGCCTAATGAAAATCCTCTCTGTGCAAAACTATTGTTAGTGGGTGGTAGCAGCCACCAGCTGGTGGTGGAACCAGGCTGGGCCCTGTGGCCAGGCGTGATCATTATAATGACCATTTATTAAGCCCTGACCACATGCTAAGCACCTTACATATACTTCCCTGACACCCACTGCACCCCAGACTACATGAGATTACTATCAGGGTCTCCCAAAGCACCCAGCTGTCGGCCTTGACAGCATCTTGTATGCTGGCACTTAACTGCTTATTTACGATATAATGCATCTTCCCCACTAAACCGTCGCCTCCATGTGGGCAGAGCCCACCCTCTGTTCTATTCTCCACGGTATCTCCAGTGCTCAGTACATGTCTGGCACAGAGAAGGTACTCAGTAAATATTGTCTATCTACATCATCATCAATCCTTATGTTACAAAACGTTCTACCAGGAAAGGGAAAAAATTAACACCTGGCTTTGCCCTGGTCATTAGGAGAAAACTGACGTGATCTGGCTAGCAATAATGACAGCTTAATAATCCCAGAGCTTCTGCTGGTTCCTACTGTAGGTAAAGGTAAAGGTCTAGAGTGCATAATTCTTATTAAGATGAGTTCTTTAATGACCCCTTTATATCTTTTTTTTTTTTTGAGACAGAGTCTTGCTCTGTCGCCCAAGCTGGAGTGCAGTGGCGCAATCTTGGCTCACTGTAGCCTCTGTCTCCTAGGTTCAAGCAACTCTCCTGCCTCAGTATCCCAAGTAGTTAAGGCACATGCCACCACGCCTGGCTAATTTTTGTATTTTTTTCATAGAAATGGGGTTTCATCATGTGGGCCAGGCTGGTCTCAAACTCCTGACCTCAAATGATCCACCCACCTTGGCCTCCCAAAGTTGGGGGATTACAGGCGTGAGCCACCACACCCAGGCCCCTGTACATCTGACAAGGGCAGTCCACAGCCTAGTCTAAGATAGATTGTAATCCTTGTTCTGCAATCAGAAGTAATGGAAATTTGGAGTTTTCAGAAGGTCTGGGGGAAAGTGTCCAGGAAAATTGGTCCCTGGAAAATAGCAGTAAACTAGGTTTGAGGAGACAGCCACAGAGATGTTCTCCAAGGGTGTGACCAAGTAAGGGGAGGATGTCTGACATTCATTTTTAACTTTTGCCTTGATCTGGGCTGCAGACAACCCCCTTCTTAAAGGCCCTTGGTGAACGCCTATTGTATACAATAGTAGTGGCTTAAGGGATGAAGAAGCCAACCTTACTGTATACATGTGGGGCCAAGTGGAGGCCAGATGGCCAATGGGCATGGTCTATACCCTGAAATCTTCAGAATACTGCAGATGGGAGGATTTTCATCAATACTTGGGCAATTTTTAAAGAAAACAAATGATACCCTCAAAGAATTTCTACGAGGAGAAAATCCTTTGGAAGAATTAAGAAATACTGGGGGATGCACCTCCCCATTTCCACATGTCAGGTGAGAGCCTGACCTGGTGTAACTGGACTAGAGAAGAAAGGGCACAGAGTGTGGCTGGGACATCCTCCCATTACAGATATGGAAGAGGAGGCTACAGAGGTAGAGATTCACACAGACAAGTAGTGGGGCAGAGACTGAAGCAGAAGGTCCCTTCAGGGCAGAAATTGAAAGTCCCTGAGTCCCCTGAGGCTGCCAACTCTGCAGCCCAGCTGGGTGGCCTCAGACCCCTCCCTGCCTGAACATCAGGCACTGCCAGAGACCCTGCTTGGGGCAAGGGAGGCCCCACCTTCTCCTTCCACACAAAGTGGCTCTCCAGCCCTGCCCATCTTTCCTATTTACCCACCCCAACCCTAAATAGAAAAAGTCCCTGTTAAATGCTCTATTAGAATAGTTATTTTGTTGAAGTGCCAAGTGACCTGCTCCTCCTGCTCCCCACTTTCCATCCCTCCAGCCGTCCCCAGTTGGGAGTCCAGAAATAAAACAAAGGCTTTGTTTCTTTATTTTGATTTCCTCCTAAAATCTCAGACATGCAGGAAACACCCACCCTGCCCCAGATAAGTGGACTCAGGCAGCTGTCCACTGCAGGGGGGTTGCGGAGGATGGGTCAGTGAATGGGGGTGGATGGGAAGGCTGTGATGCCAGCTGGCCTGAACTGCTTGGGAGTACCAGGGCACCTGGCCTCTCCCGGGCTGGATTCCTCAGCAGGAGCATGAGATGGGCTAGCCCTTCCAGCTCTGCCCCAGGAACCTCAACCTGAGGAATGTGGGTGGGGAGGGAAGGCTGAGAAGCCCTATCTCATAGAAGTTTTTAAAAATATATGCCCTCAAGGCTTTGGGACCATGATCCCACCCTTCTTCCATCATCTCTGGTTATAATAAAGCAGACATTGAAAGAAGACCACACTAGACTTGTGAGAGCGGTGTTGGCCAAGAAAGACAGCTTTGCCTGTCTCCTCCTCAAGTCTCCTTTTCCAGTGGAGTGAAAATATAAAGAGATGAATTTGTGGGTTCTCTAAAAAGGGAGCATTTTCAAGAAGGCATGTTAAAATTCTAAAGGATTAGGAAAAAAAATCTAAACTGAACTAAAATTAATTTTGCCTTTGAAATAAATACATAATGCTTTTGAGGGACAAGAACCTATCACCAACACCCCTCCATAAATGGTCAGCTCCTGAAGGGGTGGGGGAAGTCTCCTGAATCCACTCGACTCTAGCAATCTCCCCACAGATCCAGATCCACATGCCCACAAATAGTTTTACATTTAATCTGTGTACTTGGTATACTCGGGACAGCCTTATATACAGTAGGCCAAGTGGTTTCTTTTTAAATCCAAACTTGTCTTTAAAAAGGTATGGCTGTAAGTATAACACATATGTAGATTTCTCTATAATCGCATAGGCACTGATTGTATAATATGTTCAACTGCCTTCACTGGTATGGCTTCTATGGCAAGATAAGTCCCAGTAAAGCTGGGTCTTCTGAGGTCTCTCAGCACTCAGCCTTTGCTGATTTTTATGGCATCTCCATCAGAATGAGGGGAAAAGATCTGGTGTTGTTCTTTTTTATATTTATTTTTTGAGGCAGTCGCTCTCTATCGCCCAGGCTGAAGCACAGGGGCGCAATCTTGGCTCACTGGAACCTCCACCTCCCAGGTTCAAGCAATTCTCCTACCTCAGTCTCTGGAGTAGCTTGGACTACAGGCACGCGACACCATACACAGCTAATTTTTGTATTTTTAGTAGAGATGAGGTTTCACCATGTTGGGCAGGTTGGTCTCGAACTCTTGATCACAAGTGATCCTTCTGCCTTGATCTCCCAAAGTGCTAGGATTACAGGTATGAGCCACTGCGTCCAGCCTAGTGGTGTTATTCTTTAGGGGCAACTCAGGGAAAGAAAATGTTTCAAGACATACTCAGCACTTAATGAAGAGGACTTGGGGTCCCCCACAGGTCCCCACTTTCTTGGTCCCCAGTAGTGATTAACAAGAATTTGCCTGGATAAGGACGCCTTTTCACAAGTTTTTGAATCTTTCTGCACAGCTTTAAAAAGCAGTACTTTACTCACCGTTCTAACTCATGGCAAGCTACATGTAAACAGGATCACGTAAGGTTTCTGCTCAGGAGTCAATCAGGGGTGGAAAGGAGAAGGCTGCAAATAGTCGGGTGAGAAGCTGCGTCCTGTCGTCATGGAGAGCTTCTATCTCTGCAGCTGCAGGGTCTGGCTCTGCTGCCTTGCTCCTGCTCGGCAGAGAAGGACCCAGTACCAGGCACCTGATTTTTTCTGTGAAACTTCCGGAAGAGAAAGCTGTGAAGTTATGGATTAGAAAGTACTCCATCTTACTTTAGTCTCCTTCTCTTAAAGTAATCCTATGCTTTAGAATATAAAATGTATTTTGTGTCCAGGTGTGGCAGCTCATGCCTATAACCCCAGCACTTTGGGAGGTCGAGGTGGGAGGATCGCTTGAGGCCAGGAGTACAAGATGAGCCTGAGCAACAAAGGGACACTCCATCTCTACAAAAAATTTTTTAAAAAATTAGATGGGCATGGTGGCACATGCCTATAGTCTCAGCTACTCAGGAGGCTCAGGCAGGAAGACGGCTGGAGCCCAGGAATTTGAGGCTGTGATAAGCTATGATCGCTTCACTGCATTCCAACCTAAGCAACAGAGTGAGACCTCACTGCTAACAATAACAGCAACAACAAAGTATTTTGTTATCATTGTCATCTAGTTACAAAAAGAGAATTATGTTTTCTCTCTCTTCCAAATATACAAACTTATCATTAATATTATGGTTCAGTTTAGGCAGCTATGACTAAACCATGCTCTGGAGCCTGGCTAAACCCACAATGGTCAACACAAGTATCTGTGAGGATGGATGAACTTCTCTGATAAAGGTCACAGCCAAAAACATATGCTTTCCCCAGAGTGGCTTCTCCCCAGTGTGATCAGAAGCAGCAAAAGGCTCTTCAGTCCAGGGAGGCCCATTGGCAAAGTCATCACATTAACTGAGGACATGAAGCCCCCAGAGAGAGTCAATATATGAAAACTCAGGAGCAACACTCCCAAAAGCCCACTGCAGGCTGAGGATGGGCCCAAACTGGCCAGGCCAAAGGATGAGGGGTCTGGTTTTTAAGTCCAGCCCTGCTGTGAAAAAGATCAAGTGCAGACAAAATGGTCATACCTGTTCATTTTGGGTAATGGGTACATGGTATTTGTTATATTATCCTTTACATTTTTCTTTTTCAAAATTTTTTTAAAAAGTACACAAATGATATAGGGGTTCATTTGTGACTGAAAGATTAATGACAGTCAGGGAAGACTCCTGCCAGTTAGGCACTCACTGCCTCTGTCTGCCAGCCACTATCTTCTGTACCCCTGTGGCTTCTGCCGCCTCACCGCATCTTTGTGCATAGGCTGCTCCATCCTCATTCCCTGTGAGGTCTTTGCCCACTGCACACTGATTACGTAAAGCCACACACCTCCATGAGATATGTCCCCTAAGAACCAGGAGAGAAGGGATCACATTTTTGGTCATCCAGTGCTGGGAACAGCACGGTGTAACAGAAAGAGCATGTGCTTCAGGAAAAGACAGACCATGGCCAGACTCCTTCCCAACTCTGCTTCTCAGGTTATGACTGTGGGTGACCTACTTAACCTCCTTGACCCTCGGTTTCTACATCTATAAAAGGTTAACTGCATCCAACAAAATTGTTGTGAGGCTTAGAGACAGCGAATATAAAGTCTGCAGTACAGGGTCCAGCCCACAAGTCTTTGCTGAAGGAAACATGGATGGAGAGATGGATCCATGAATGGATGGGTGGGTGGATGGAAGAAAGCACAGACATACGGAGGGGCCGTTTTTAAACCATGACACTTGAAGAGCAGTTGAAGAAAGTAAAGCTGCTCATGCTGGAGAAAAGTGGGACTGCCAAAGGTTCATGTGGGACACACCTAGTGGAACAGGTTAAGGGGAGAAGGGACTGAACTTCCCAAGAATGACAGAATCCCCAAATGCAGTGGACTGACTCAAAGGGTAGCAAACATTGTGTTTCTAGAAGTGTCCAGGTGGGGTCAAAGACACACCCCTAATGGGCTGTCAGGGAGGGAAGGACTCCCCTGCTGAAAGTTTCCCAGCCTTTCCTCAAGGAGTCACTTTCACATTTGGGCCATGTTTGTCTACTATTGTGCTATGAATACCTTAATCTGAAAACTACCATATGTTTAAAAATTTTGCTAGATTTTTTAACGTAAAATATTTCATTAGCCTTAATCTGAGCAAAATATCCATTAAAAAAAAACCCAGTTTGTTGTGATACCTGTATTTTTATAACACATTTAAATAAACCAGTATGTAACTATTAAAATGAAAGATGCTGTATCCCACCTAAAATCATCTTCCTCACCACTAAGAGAAATGTGCTCTACTGGGTGTGACTCAACTTAATACACTCAGGGGGCTCCTTCTGGGTCTAGGATTCTGTCCTCTGAAGGTTGCTTGAATACTGGTAATGCTCTTCATTCTTCTGGCTCTTTCTGGCCTCCCAAGCATATTTTCATATGTGTGTTTTATGTAATCCCCATGATGACGCTGAGGGCTGGGCAGAGAAGTCACAGATGGAGCCTGGGCCCCGGGCAGCACAGGACCCAGACAAGGCCCTATAGACAGTTACTGAGGCTGGAACCAGAGCTCCCAACTCTCCGCCCACCCTCCTTTGTTTGGCCGCTACACGCTGCACGGCCAAATTCATTCTTGGGGTTCTCCAAAATCTCACTAGCAATACAACCCATATGTAAATCATACTGTTTTATCCCTCAAGGTGGCCTGATACCAGGACCACGACCCTCTGAGACTCAGAGTGTCACCTCAGCACCCGGTGATGACCCACATTGTCATGCAGCAGGCCCCACCTAGTGAAGCTACTAAGAATATTAAGGACAATGACAGGGACATTAAGAAGCAAAATACAAAAAATGTATTTGTATATATAATATATAACCAAAAAAAAAACCAATATGGATTGGACTAGAATATAAAAAATATTTTTTAATATAACAACAACAAAAAGAAGCAAAACACACATTGCTGCTTCATGACTCCTACAAGAGGAATGCCTACAGAAAGCTGTCCTAGATCATGCTGGCTGGCTAAACAGCCCTACAGGCTGTTGGTGAGGGCAAGGGCAAGGAGGGCCAGGGTGGAGTCTCTGGAAATAGGTGGAACCAGCTGCATCACGCAGGTAGTGGGAATGCTACTAGAGAACAAGAGATGGGGCGCCATGGAATGTGTGGCGAGTGCAACGTGGTCTCCACCTCGGCCTGAACGTCATCACCTCTGCTGAAGCATGAGAAAGTGCCAGCACTGACCTCTTTGTCAGACCCACTGGCTGACTGCATAGTCTTCAACTCACAAACTGGGCAATGATAGCTGTCCCACTCTAGATGTGGCCTCCATCTCTGCCCTCTCAGACCGCACTGGAGTGGCATGCTGACTTGGCTGCACAATGGGCTCACAGAATAGGTCTGCCATGAACATCAGGGAAGTCACATGTCTTCAGATTAGAGACAGCTAAGCTGGGATCCAGGGCTGGTTTTCAGAGATCCATAAATCCCCTGAATTATATGTCCAACTTTGTACATCAATGTTTCCGGGGCTTCTCATCAGCATATTAAAGAGGCTGTGACTCAAGAAGACAAAATCTATTACTCTGAACTCTAGACCCTCAGCCTTTGTGGTTACCTGTCCCATGTAGGAACTTGCTGGAAGTGGCACTGATATTCCATTCCTGTATACAGAGATCTTACAAGGGCAGAGAGCAACTTGGGGAGACCTGAGCTTTGCTTAATCTTACTGTTATTTGGGTTCTGTTACTTGCAGCCAAAAGCATCCCCACTAATGCGGTACTGCAGGGCTCAGAGGCATGATCCAAGACTTAGGAGAGCTGGCAAGGCTTCAGATTCCAGCAACAAAATTCCTCTCAAAGCCTGAATTCTCTGCTCGGTCCCTAGACAATGGGTACCTGCCAGGCATCCTAGGTCTCAGGGAACTCCTCCAGTTCCTTTCTTTTTCACATCTCCAGATAAAGATGACTGTACCTTCTATGCCTATCCAGGGCGTGGCAGATACAGAGCCTCTGGAACTCAAGGCAACACCCTCTGGACACTTAAGAACATTCCAGCATCATACAAGGATGGGTTCCCATTCAGTTCACATGAGTATGCTTGTACAGACCATACAATGTTCCTGAGCAGGTATGTTTTCAATTGCTTTCAGGGAGACGCACTCTGGGGGCATTTCATTGGCAGAACAGATTACAATGATTAAATCAGATATGAAATATATTATGGAGACCACATGTCCCTGAGAACTCACTAGATCCAGGGGGCTGGTCAACATGTGATTCTGAGGTTAGGACCAGTCATCCTAGGAGCCTAATTTATCAGAGATCAATAGTCATTCCTGATTCCAGGTGATCACTAGAGCTCAGGAACCAAACCAAGCCCATGGGTAACTAACTTGTTACTTTTCTTTTTTTTTTTTTTT
>PVKP010018711.1:40000-43784 GCA_004027715.1 Plecturocebus donacophilus | reverse complement strand
TGCAGTCCTAGCTCACTGCAGCTTCATATTCCTGGGATCAAACAGTCCTCTCGCCTCAGCCTCCTGAGTAGCTGGGATTACAGGTGTGTGCCACCGTGCCAGGCCATTTTTTTTGTTTTTTGTAGAGATGGCGGGGGGAGTCTCACTCTGTTGCCCGGGCTGGTCTTGAACTGGCTTCCAGCGATCCTCCTGCCTTGGCCTCCGGAAGTGCTGGGATTACAGGTGTGAGCCACCACACCTGGCCAAGATCTCTTGATTAAAGACAGCTACAGCAACTGATTTAGCTCTAAGTTCCTTAGCACACAGGGAAAAGAGAGATGTTGGACTATGCACCTCTCTTTGGTAGCAGAGCGCACACCAATGTATTCATTCATTTTACTTCAATTCATTCTGAGTCTACTGAGGGCCAACATTTTCCTGATCCTGAAGTAATTTCCTGGGAATTGATGTTAGCATCATCAACACAACACAATTAACGATGTTGGGGTCCTACCTTCTCTTCCTGAATTCTGACTTCCCCAAATGTGACTGACCTCTTATTGATACCATCTTTATTAAGTGCATGACTCGGAGATCAGGAAATCGGATTAGACATTCACAGTGTATGTTTCTCCAGAAGCCCAAAATGCAGTTTTCAAGCCGTATTAAAACTGTCCCTATCCTCAGTTCATTTCACTGTAATTACTCTTGCCTCATGGATCAATCAACAGTCATCTATTCTCTTACACCTTCTATAAAGGAGTTTGTTTGTTTTCCTGCATCTAATCATGTATTACTGGGATTTGCTTTGAGACTGCCTTTGCAAAGATTATGAGAGTGAGAGGAGTCTAGCATGGCTGACTCCATCTTGTTTCTAGCCTCACAGGCTGGCTGTCTTTGCTCATTCCTAGGTGTAGACCAAGCTAACCATGGAGGGAATTTAGCTTATTGTTTAACTTTTTTTTGAGATGGTGTCTTGCTGTGTCGCCCAGGGTGGAATGCAATGGCTGATTCAGGCTCACTGCAACCTCCGCCTTATTGTTTAACTTTGAAGCAAGGATGATAAAAATCCCTCCCTAAAATAAACCCCCTCCTTGCTCAGGGACTACCTTTGTAAGCTAATAAAAGGCCAGGATTTAGGTTGTGGGAAGGGAGTGAATTCTGTTAAAACGTAGGCCAAGTTTCTATCATCCCTTACTGCTCAGAAGTCATGGCCAGAAGTCAGAAGATTTGTGACTTCCCCAATTACTCCTATAGATAACACCACGATTATAGAACCCACAACTGGTCTTTGAGATATTTTTCAGACTACTGTATTCTAGCAACCAACTCACCCCATCAGAACTGTGAATTAAAACTCAGTCAGTCCTATGGTCCTCACCAAGGGGCAGTTTCAGCACACCGGGGCCATTCCCACACCCCTGTGATTTCATCCCAACCAATCAGCAGCACCCATTTCCTAGCCCCCTGCCCTCCAAATTATCCATACAATCCCTGGTCTCTTGAGTGATCTGGGAGACTGATTTGAGTAATAGCTCTAGTCTTCCACCTGGCCAGCTTTGCATTAATTGACCTCTTTCTTTACTGTAATGCCACAGTCTCAGTGAATTGATTTTATCTCTGCAGGGGGTAAGAAGTCCAGGTGAGGTGGCTTACACCTGTAATCCCAGCACTTTGGGAGGTTAAGATGGCAGTATTGCTTGAGTCCAGGAGTTCCAGACCAGCCTGGGCAACATAGCAAGCCCTCCCCATCTCTACTAAAAGTTTAAAAAGTTAGCCAGGTATGGTGGTGCATGCCTGTAGTGCTACTCAGGATGCTGAGGTGGGAGTATTGAGTGCAGGAAGTTGAGGCTGCAGTGAGTGAGCCATGATCACGCCACGGCACTCCAGCCTGGGCAACAGAGTGAGACCCTGTTAAAAAAAAAAGTTAACATAAAGTGTTGGTAAAGATATGAGGAAATAGAGACATATACATACCACCGGTTGGTGTACGAATTGCTATAATATCTTGGGAAAGCATTTTGCAACCTATAGTATTGACGTGGAGATGTACCTATCCCACAAGCCAGCAATACAGTTTCATTGCCAAGTACATTCCCTTGATTTGAACTTCCCAACCTGTGAGTGGTCAAGTGAATGAGAGGTGCTGAGAATTTGATGCCCTCAGTGCCCACAGGACCTAAGTAGCTCTAGCCTTTGAGCATGTGGCCTCTGGCCGTAAGGAGCCTCCTGCGTACAAATACTCTATTATTATTTCTTCTGTGAGCTGGACATGAAACAGACTGGTAAATACTGAGCTAGAGAAAATCCCTTGTGAGAACCAAGAGATGGGCTTAAAGGTATTCATGCCAGGCACAGTGGCTCACACCTGTAATCCCAGCACTGTGGGAGGCCAAGGCAAGCGGATCACCTGAGGTCAGGAGTGTGAGACCAGCCTGGCCAATGTGGTGAAACCCTGTCTCTACTAAAAATAAAAAAAAAAATTAGCCTGCTGTGGTGGCACGTGCCTATAGTTCCAGCCGCTTGGGAGGCTGAGGCACAAGAATCGCTTGCACCCCGGTGATGGAGGTTGCAGTGAGCCGAGATCTAGTCACTTCACTCCAGCTTGGGCAACATAGCGATACTATGTCTCAATTCAAAAAAAAAGTATTCATTACAGCACTGCTTAAAATATCCCAAATTAGAAAAACCTCAATGTCCAGCAGTAGAAGAAGAAAAAACTATACATAATGGAATACAATTCAGCAATTATCATGAATGAACCAAATCTTGCTGGATCTGGTGGCTCACACCTGTAATCCCAGCACTCTGGGAGGCTAAGGCACTTGGATAGCTTGAGCCCAGGAGTTTAAGACCAGCCTGGGCAACATGACAAAACTCCATCTCTACAAAAAATACAAAACTCAGCTGGGCGTAGTGACACAGCACCTTAGCCTCAGCTACTCAAGAGGCTGAGGTGGGAGGATGGCTTGAGCCAGGGGTGTGGGGATTGCAGTGAGCTATGACCATGCCACAGCACTCCAAGCCTCCAGACTACTTTAGTTGCAGGCACCAATAGAGCCTTTGTATTGTCTCAAAGAAAAAAAACGAACCAAATCTAACTGTATCATCAGGGACAGATCTTAAAAACTTAATGTTGGGGACAGAGAGAAAAGTTGTAGACTATGTACAATATGATGTCATTTGTGAAAAACTTTTTTTTTTTTTGAGACAGAGTTTCACTCTTGTTGCCCAGGCTGAAGGGCAATGGCACGATCTCGACTCACCAAAACCTCTGCCTCCCAGGTTCAAGTGATTCTCCTGCCTCAGCCTCCTGAGTGGCTGGTATCACAGACATGCACCACCACCTCCGGCTAATTTTATATATTTAGCAGAGGCAGTGTTTCTCCACTTTGGTCAAGCTGGTCTTGAACTGCCAACCTCAGGGGATCCACCCACCTCGGCCTCCCAAAGTGTTGGGATTACAGGCAAGAGCCACTGTGCCCAGCCGATGTGAAAAACTTTTAAACACACAAGATGAAAAAACAATACTCTGTGTTGTTTTGGGAACATATATAAGCAGGAAAAGTATTACAACAGACACAGAGAGGCTGTGGGCCAACTTGAGGAAAGTGATTTCTTTAGAAGAGGCAGAAAAGGAAATGGAATAAGTGCATAGTTTTAGCTTTATATGTAACCTTTTATTTACTTATTTTTATTTATTTATTTATTTTTATTTTATTATTTTTTCTTGAGACAGTCTCTCACTCTGTCAACCAGGTTGGAGTGCAATGGCGAGATTCTGGCTCACTGCAACCTCCACCTC
>PVKP010018711.1:0-35000 GCA_004027715.1 Plecturocebus donacophilus | reverse complement strand
TCTGCCTCCTGGGTTCAAGCAAATCTCCTGCCTCTGCCTCCTAAGTAACTGGGATTACAGACTCCTGCCACCATGTCCAGCTAATTTTTATATTTTTAGTAGATACGGGGTTTCACCATGTTGGCCAGGCTGCTCTTGAATTCCTGATATCAGGTGATCCACCCGCCTTGGCTTCCCAAAGTTCTGGGATTGTAGGCATGAGCCACTGCACCTGACAACCTCAGCTTCTTGAGTAGCTGGGACCATAAGTATGCACCAGCATGTCTGGCTAATTTTTTTTTTTTTTTGTAGAGACAGAGTCTCTCTATGTTGCCCAGGCTGGTTTCCAACTCCTGGGATCCTCCTGCCTCGGCCTCCCAGAGTGCTGGGATTACAGGCATGAGCCGCGGAGCCCAGCCAAGAATATCTATTTTTCAGAGCGTTTTCATTCACATTGCTGAATGCCCCTTGGAGTGATGATACTGCTTATATTGCTGCTTGAGTTGTAAGAGAGAAGGATAGTATTATTTTAGTGCTTAGAAACACATTGTACGCCTTTACCCCCTATAAATTACATCCTGTTTCTTTGGGGTTTAAATTGCTTTTGTCAGATAAGTCAGGCTGGTGGGTGCTAATCTTTGTGGCTGTGACTAAACATTGCTAATGTCACTAAGCTAATAACAGCAGCAGTATCAGATTGAGAGTGGGATGGCCTTTAATTTCCAGCTGGGCGATTAAAGTCTGTTTATAATCGCCTAGCAGAAAGACTGGCTGATTTCCAACTAGCAAATCAGACGAACGGTACTCATCTGAAATTTTTTGTTTGTGTACAGTCAACTTAGTGTTTCCATGTTTCAATTTCTAATGAAACATAAATTTGGAGAATGATAATTTGTCTGATAGTTTCTTTTCTTTTCTTTTCATTTTTTTTTTTTTCAGACAGTCTCGCTCTGTCATCAGGTGCCAGACTAGAGTGCAGTGGCAAGATCTTGGCTCACTACAACCTCCACCTTCTGGGTTCAAGCAGTTCTCCTGCCTCAGCCTCCCTAGTAGCTGGGACTACAGGTGCGTGCCACCACGCCCAGCTAATTTTTGTGTTTTAGTAGAGATGGGGTTTCACCATGTTGGCCAGGATGGTCTTGATTTCTTGACCTCATGATCTACCCGCTTTGGCCTCCCAAAGTTCTGGGATTACAGGTGTGAGCCACTGCGCCTGGCCAATAAATTTGCCTGATAGTTTCTGACAGTTCCTGGACAAATCTTTGCACTGTTGTTATTTATTTATTTATTTATTTATTTATATATTTTTTTGACAGACTCTGTTCTTTCACCCAGGGTAGAGTCCAATGGTGTGATTTTGGCTCACTGCAACCTCTGCTCTGGGGTTCAAGCAATTTTCTCACCTCAGCTTCCTGAGTAGCTGGGATTACAGGTGTGCACCACCAAGCCCAGCTATTGTTTGTATTTTTAGTAGAGACAGGGTTTCACCATATTGCCCAGGCTGGCCTCAAACTCCTGGGCTCAAGTGATCCTCCCACCTTGGCCTCCCAAAGTGCTGGGATTATAGGTATGAGACTCCACACGCACAGCCGAGAAGTCACTTTCACTGCTGTGAGCTGCATTGCCTGGTGTTGGGGGAGGGCTGGTACTCCAGGGATGTTTCTAGGTCACGTGCCACCCTAGTTCTCTGGCTCTGAGCCCAGCCCAGTGCTAGGAGTTGCCTAGGAATTACAGTTCTGTGTCCTAGACCACCTTTCAAGTTCATGTGAGACACCAAAGCACAAAGCACTTTGGCCCACGGTCATTTGGCTTCCATAGAAACTCAAGGGATGGTCCCGGTGCAGTGACTCACACCTGTAATCCCAGCACTTTGGAAGGCCGAGGTGGGCGGATCACCTGAGGTTGGGAGTTCAAGACCAGCCTGACCAACATGGAAAAACCCCATCTCTACTGAAAATACAAAATTAGCCAAGTGTGGTGGTGTATGCCTGTAATCCCAACTACTCGGGAGGCTGAGGCAGGAAAATTGCTTGAACCCGGGAGGTGAAGGGTGTGGTGAGCTGAGATCGTGCCATTGCATTCCAGCCTGGGCAACAAGAGTGAAACTCCGTCTCAAAAAACAAAAAGAAAGGGATGGATGATTCCTCTCTGGCTAGGGTTGGTCCAAATGCTCCCTCCACGTGTGAGTGCTGAGCCTGGCATGGCTTTATTCTCTACTGTGACAGGGCAGCACTGAGTTCAATGTGAATTTCCCCAGTCACTGTACTCTCCCTCCCTCAAGTGCACAGACTCTGCACTGCAGAGCTGCTGCTGGGGGACCGGAGAGGGGTGGCGTTGGCAATTCAAGATTGTCTCTCTGACCCTCTTCAGTGCCTCCCTGAGCAATAGGAAGTTAAAACCAGAGACTAAGGTTGAGCGTGGTGGCTCACACCTGTAATCCCAGCACTTTGGGAGGCCGAGGCGGGTGGATCACGAGGTCAGGAGTTTGAGACCCACCTGACCAACGTGATGAAACCCCGTCTCTACTAAAAATGCAAAAAAATTAGCCAGGTGTTGTGGCTCGTGCTTGTAGTCCCAGCTACTCAGGAGGCTGAGGCAGGAGAATCTCTTGAACCCGGGAGGCAAGGTTGCAGTGAGCCAAGATCACACTATTGCACTCCAGTCTGGGCAACAGAGCGTGTCTTAGTTTCAGAAAAACAAACAAAAACAAAAAAACAGAGATTGTGATTGCTTTTGGCTCCTGTGACAGTGCTTTTCTGTGTACAGGTAGTTGTTAACATTTGGTGTTCTTGCACAGAGAGCATGAATGGTGCAGGCTTCTATTCCATCATCTTGCTTTACCTCCACTCACATTCCAGGAATAGATGTTTCTAAGAGTGGGACCCAGAGGTTACTGGGCATCCATCTACAGCATATAGTTGGCTTTCTGGCTTCGAGGGCAGCTGAGGACACGAGTTTCTTTTCTTTCTTTCTTTCTTTCTTTCTTTCTTTCTTTCTTTCTTTCTTTCTTTCTTTCTTTCTTTCTTTCTCTTTCTTTCTTTCTTTCCTCTTTTCTTTCTTTTTCTTTCTTTCTTCTTTCTTTTTCTTTCTCTCTTGCTTTCTTTTTTGAGATAGAGTCTGGCTCTGTGACCCAGGCTGGAGTGCAGTGGTGAGATCTCAGCTCGCTGCCACCTCTTTCTCTCAGGTTCAAGCAATTCTCCTGCCTCAGTCTCCCAAGTAGCTGGGATTACAGGTGCCTGCCACCATGCCCAGCTAATTTTTGTATTTTTAGTAGAGATGGTGTTTTGCCATGTTGGCCAGGCTAGTCTCAAACTCCTAACCTCCAGTGATCTGCCAGCCTTGGCCTCCCAAAGTGCTGCCATTACAGGCATGAGCCACTGTGCCCAGCCAGGGGTCACCAGTTTCAAGTCTCCCCAAGAGTTCACCAGGTCTCAGGCAGCTTTTTCGCCTCTGATTGAATCATTTGTCAGATGAAGACATCACCAGAGCTCCCTCTCCAGCTGGGGAAATGAGAGCTATAAATAAGAAAGATGAGGCTCTGCCTGGAACCAGAATTCTCATGAGAGAGAAGACACTAATGACAGCCAAAGCCTGTCAGTCTTCCTCTTTGCAAACTTCCAGGCCTGGTTTCTGCCGACCTGTGTATCTTCACACATTGAAAGGGAATGCTGCCCTCCAAGGGCCTCCAACATGGGTCAGCAAACTCATTGTGTCCACAGCAGAGCTACTGTTCTTGTTTTTCAGAAAGGAGGGTACCAGCTTCAGGGCTATGTAGCTCCCAGTGGAGAAGCACACTTTATGGTATGCGTCTCTAAAATGGGGATCATAACAGAATTTTTTGCATAAGGCTATGATGAAGGTTAAAGGGTACCACATAGCAGTAGCATTTATCACAGTGCCTAGTACATGGTAGTCACTCAAGAAGTGTTTGTTGAATGAAAATGCCCCATGACATAGTTCTAGAAGGGGGACTACTTTGCCATTTTGCCCATGTGGGATAATATTCTTTTTTTTTTTTTTTTTTTTAATTGAGACAGAGTCTCATTCTGTCGCCAGGCACCAGGCTGGAGTACAGTGGCGCAATCTCGGCTCACTGCAACCTCTGCCTCCCGAGTTCAAGCAATTCTCCTGCCTCAGCCTCCCGGGTAGCTGGGACTACAGGTGCACGCCACCATGCCTAGCTAACTTTTTTGTATTTTTAGTAGAGATGGGGTTTCACCATGTTGACCAGGATGATCTTGATCTCCTGACCTTGTGATCTGCCAGCCTTGGCCTCCTAAAGTGCTGGGATTACAGGCGTGAGCCACCATGCCTGGCCGGGATAATATTCTTGATTGAATGATATCAAATGCTTTCTTTGCATGAATTGTGATTGTCATATGATATACCTCTATTTTTTATTTATTTATTTTTGAGATGGAGTCTCAGTCTGTGGCCCAAGCTGGAGTGCAGTGGCACAATCTCAGTTCCCTGTAACCTCCACTTCCCATATTTAAGTGCTTCTCCTGCCTCAGCCTCCCAAGTGGCTGCAATTATAGGCATGGGCCACCACATCCAGCGAATTTTTCTATTGTTTTTAGTAGAGATGGGGTTTTGCCATGTTCACCAGGCTGGTTTCAAACTCCTGAGACCAGGTGACCCACCTCACTGCTAAGTAGCTGCAATTACAGGCATGAGCCACCATGCCTGGCTCTGGTACACCTCTTTTTTGGTATGTCTTATGATATACCTCCATCAGGGTGGTGAATTGCAATGACAGATTTTCTTTTTTAGAGTCTCGCTCTGTCACCTGGCTGGAGTGCAGTGGCACAATCTCAGCTCACTGCCACCTCTGCCTCCTGGGTTCAATCGATTCTCCCACCTCAAGTAACAGGGACTTGGGACTATAGGTACACACCACCACACCCTGCTAATTTTTGTATTTTTAATAGAGAAGGGGTTTCATCATGTTGCCCAGGCTGATCTCAAACTCCTGGACTCAAGCAATCTGCCTGCCTTGGCCTCCTAAAGTCTTGGGATTACAGGCGGGAGCCACTGTGCCTGATGATACATTTTCTTATGTTGAGCCATCCTTGCATTCCTGGGATAAGCCCTACTTGATCATGATTGTTATGATTTGAATTGTGTCCCCCAAAAAGATGTGTTGAAGTCCTATGCCCAGGTGCCCATGAAGGTGACCCTATTTGGAAATAGTCTTTCAAGATGTAGTCAAGATGAGGTAATTAGGGTGGGCCATAATTCACCTATGACTGGTGTCCTTATGAGAAGGGGAAAACCCCATGTGAAGGCAGATATAGACACGGAAGAACAGCATGTGACAAGGGAATCAGGGATTGCGTTGTGGCAGCTGCAAACTGAAGAATGCCAAGGGTTGCTAGTAAACCACCAGCAGCTAGGAAGAGGCAAGGAAGGATTCTCCCCAGTAGATTTCAGAGACTGCATGGCCCTGCTGCCATCTTGATTTCAGACTTCTAACTTTCGCAACACTGAGACGATAAATAAATTTCCATTGTTTTAAGCCACCCAGTTTGTGGCATTTTATTAGATCAGTCCTACTATAGTGAAACACTATTTTTTTAGCCATTTGGATTCAGTTAGCCAACATTTTATTTAGAATTTTGGCCTCTACATTTGAAAGTGAAATGCATCTATAATTGTTTTTATCTTATCTGGTTTTGGAGTCAAGATTATACTCATGTCATCTTGTGTTAATCAGGGTTCTCCAGAGGGACAGACATATAGTATACTTGTATATATGAAAGGGAGTTTATTAGGGAGAATTGACTCAGACGATCACAAGGTGAAGTCCCATGATAGGCCATCTGCAAACTGGTGAAGAAAGAATCTACTAGGGGTTCAGTATGAGTGCAAAAGTCTCAAAAGCAGGAAAGCCAACAGTGCAGCCTTCAGTCTGTGGGTGAAGGCCCGAGAGTCCCTGGCAAAACACTGGTGTAAGTCCAGCAGTCCACAGGCCAAAGAACCTGGAGTCTGATGTCCAAAGGTAGGAGGAATGGGAGGAAGCGTCCAGCATGGGAGAAAGACTGGAAGACTCAGCAAGCCAGCTTATCCCATCTTCCTCTGCCTGCATGTTCTACCCATGATCCCAGCCTATCAGATGGTGCCCACCCACATTGAGGGTGGTCTTCCTCTCCCAATCCACTGATTCAAAAGTTGCCACTGACTTTTGAATCAGTGGACTGGGAGAGGAAGACCTGTTTATCCTTTGGCAACACCCTCACAGACACACCCAGAAACAATTCTTTACCAGCTACGTAGGCATCCTTCAATCTAATCAAGGTGACTCCTAATATTAACCATCAAAAATCTGGACTGCTTTACTTTTTTTCATTTTTTAGAGCTGGGATATTCCTCTGTTGCTCAGGCTGGAGTCCTGTGGTGCAATCATAGCTCACTGCAACCCTGAAATTCACCTCGGCCTTGAAACGCTTGTGCTCAAGTAGTCATCCCACTTCAACTTCCTGAGTAGCTGGGATTACAGGCGTGAGCCACTGTGCCTGGATCTGGATAGCTTTAGAATCCATTTGAGGCCAGGCATGGTGGCTCACACCTGCAATCCCAGAACTTTGGGAGGCTGAGGTGGGCAGATCACCTGAGGTCAGGAGTTCAAGACCAGCCTGGCCAACATAGCAAAACCTCGTCTCTACCAAAAATACAAAAATTAGCTGGGTGTGGTGGGAGGCACCTGTAATCCCAGCTACTCAGGAGGCTGAGGCAGGAAAATTGCTTGAACCCGGAAAGTGGAGGTTGCCATGAGCCGAGATCGTGCCATTGCACTCCAGCCTGGGCGACAAGAGCGAAACTCCATCTCAAAAAAAAAAAAAGAATCCACTTGTAAAACCATCTGGGCCCATGGGCCCAGGCTTTTTTAGGAGAGGGAGGTCTTGGTTACTCTTCAATTTCTTTAATATGTATCAGTTTATTTTAGTACTCTGTTCCTTTTTTGTGCTAATTTCTAGGAAATCATCTATTTCCTAAGTCATCAATTGTAATGACTGCAATAGATCTAGGTGAAATATAAAATGTCTAAGAAACACCCTCCATCCTACACCTCAGGGTCTGTGGAAGTCCAACATCCTCTCCTAGATCTCTGCTTCTTCCCAGGAGGTTTATATTTTCCTGGCTTTCCCTGCCTCTTGGGCTCTGGTTTATAATGATCTGTCTCTTTCTCATACCACGTCAAACCCAATGTGAATTCAATCTCTTCTATAGTTTCCACATCAACCAAGAGGAGATTTTAGGGGAAATTGTGGAGTCAAGTCACATCATAGAATACACGCCTTTCCATCATCTTACTGGCTCCTTCTTTTTTTTTTTTTTTTTTTTTTTTGGAGACAGAATCTTGCTCTGTTACTCAGGTTGGAGTATAGTAGCGCAATCACAGTTTCCTGTAGCTTCAAACCCCTAAGTTTACTTGATCCTCCCATCTTGATCACCAGAGTAGCTTGGACTAGAGGCATGTGCCACCACGCCTGGCTTATTAAAACAAAATTTTTTTTTTGAGTTGGAGTTTCACTCTTGTTGCCCAGGCTGGAGTGTAATGGCACCATCTTGGCTCACCGCAACCTCCACCTCCTGGTTCAAGCAATTCTCCTGCCTCATTGTCCCAAGTAGCTGGGCTTACAGGCATGTGCTGCTACGCCTGACTAATTTTGTATTTTTTAGTGGAGATGGGATTTACTCTATGTTGATCAGGCTGATCTTGAACTCCTGACCTCAGGTGATCTGCCTGCCTCAGCCTCCCAAAGTGTTGGGATTACAGGTATGAGCCATCACACTCGGCCTAATTTTTAAATTTTTTATGGAGACAAAGTCTCGCCTGTTGCCCAGGCTGGTCTTGAACTCCTGGCCTCAAGCAACTCAAGCAGTCCCCCTACCTCAGCCTCCTGAGTGTTGGGATTGCAGGTGGGAGCCACCATGCTCAGAGGTACTGGCTTCTTATCTCTTTTTCTCCTCTCATCTTGCCCTCATTCTCTCCCTCTAAGATTCCCCCTGAAAGCCCAACTTCTCTTTCTATTCTTCTGGTTCACTCTCCTTTGAAGCTTTGGTCCCATAGGACCTGAAGGCCTAAAAAGGAAGAGGAGGCTCATTTTCTAGCGCAAGCATTAACTTGCCATCTTTACCAACAAAGAAAACTCCCTCCCTCGAAAGGATTCTTATTTTGCTGTTAAAGTAATATACCTTATTGTATCTATCAATATTTGAGCTATTTAGATTTTATTTTTAAAAAATGAGAAGGTAAATGGAGAGCGATTGAACCCATCCAAGGGAATGAGAACTCTATAATGTTAATAAAAAGGCACACCACAGGTTACAGATTCTATACAATGGGATTCATTCAGATATCAATTTCCTGTTCTTTCTACAAACGAACTATTCATGTTAAAAATTTCTTAGCTCTAGCTAATAAATAATACTCTGCATTATGGTTCAATTTAGTGTTCTTTTAAAAAAATCCCAATTTTAGCTTATTCCCTTTTCTGTACCATCCTCTCTCTCTCTCTCTCTCTCTCTCTCTCTTTTGAGATGGAGTCTCACTCTTGTTGCCCAGGCTGGAGTGCAATAGGGTGATCTTAGCTCACGGCAGCCTCATCCTCCTGAGTTCAAGTGATTCTCCCGCTTCAGCCTCTCAAGCAGCTGGGATTACAGGCATGAGTTACCACACCTGGCTAATTTTGTATTTTTAGTAGAGATGGGTTTCACCATGTTGGTCTGGCTGGTCTCGAACTCCTGACCTCAGGTGATCCTCCTACCTTGGCTTTTCAAAGTGCTGGGATTACATGCATGAGCCACACCTGGTGTCTTTTTTATTTTTAGAGATGAGATATTGCCCTGTGGCCCAGGCTGGAGTGCAGAATGATCATAGTTCACTGCAACTTCCAAATGATCCTCCCACTTCAGCCTCCCAAAGTGCTGGGATTACAGCTGTGGGCCACTGCTCCCAGTCATCGTCCTTTCTTCTTATTCCTTGATGTCTCTGCTGAAGTTAGTTGCATCCTTTTATCAAGTTCTTTGTCCTATTCAAACTGAGTTCTTTGTCTTCACCATAGCAAGCATGCAAAAGTGACTCTAAAATGCTCAGTCTTTGTCCCAGAATTGATAAAGAAGATTGCCTCGCTCCATGTTGCTCAATAAAATGCAGGTAACACAAAACCCAGCTCAAGTTGGTTTAGGCAATGCAAAAGATTTTTTTTTTTTTTTTTTTGAGATGGAGTTTCGCTCTTGTTGCCCAAGCTGCAGTGCAGTGGCCCTATCTCAGCTCACTGCAACCTCTGCCTCCCAATTTCAAGCAATTCTCCTGCCTCAGCCTCCTAAATAGCTGGGATTACAGGCACATGCCCCCACACTCGGCTAATTTTTTGTATTTTTAGTAGAAATGGGGTTTCATCATGTTAGCAGGGCTGGTCTTGAACTCCTAACCTCAGGTGATCCATCCACCTCGGCCTCCCAAAGTGCTGGGATTACAGGCGTGAGCCTCTGCACCCGGCAATACAAAGGATCTAATGGCGCCTGCAACTAAAGAAGTCTGGAGGTTGGATGGACTTCATGTACTGTTTCCTCAGGGGTCTGATCCTGTTTCTGTACAGTTTTCTGAGCTCTGCCCTCCTCTGAGTCAGCTCCATCCTAGAATGGTGGGACGATCCCGAACCCCACGTCACTTTAGAAGAAGCTGTTTCTTCATGCCTTGCTCTTGGGAGCGAGGAAGTGCTTCCTGAAAAGATGCTAAGCAGGCCAGGTGCGATGGCTCACGCCTGTAATCCCAGTGTTTTGGGAGGCCAAGGTGGGAGCATCACTTGAGGCCAGGAGTGTGAGAGCAGCCTGGATTACACAGTGAGACCTCTCCTCTACAAAAAATAAAAATTAGCCAGGCATAGTAGCACACACCTGTAGTCCCAGCTACTCAGGAGGCTGAAGTGGGAGGCTCACTTAAGCCTAGGAGTTCGAGGCTGCAGTGAGCTATGATTGCATCATTGCCCTTCAGCCTGGACAATATTGTGAGACCTTGCCTCTCAAAAAAATTTAAAAATAAATAAATAGAAAAAAAATAAAACAAAAATTCTAAACAACATTCATCATTATAGAAATGCAAATTAAAACACAACAAGGCCAGCTGTGGTGGCTCATGCCTGTAATCCTAACACTTTGGGAAGCTGGGATAGGAGGATCCCTTGAGGCTGGGTGTTCGAAACCTGCCTGGACAACATGGTGAGACTCTCATGTCTACAAAAAAGTAAAAAATAAGCCAGGTACAGTGGTGTGCACCTGTAGTCCTAGCCTCAGGAGGCTGAGGCTGAGGTGGGGGCATAGCTTTAGCCCAGAAGTTCGAGGCTACTGTGAATCATAATTGTGCCACTATACTCCAGCCTGGGCTACAGAGTGAGACCTTCTCTTTAAAAAAAAAAAACAATGCATAATGAGATACCACGTCATATCCACTAGGATGACTAATACTCAAAAAGAGAATAATAAGTGGTGAGGATATGGAGAAACATAGCCTCACCACTTATAAACATATCCACATTGCTGGTAGGAAAGTAAAATTGGGCCTGCCACTTTGGAAAACAGTTGGGAAGTTTAATGAAAATGTAAACACAAATTGATCCAGCAATTTCATTCCTAGATATTTCTGACTGAGAGGAATGAAAGCATACGTTTACACAAAGTAACATAAACTCGCCTCCTGAGTAGCTGGGACTACAGGCGTGCACCACCACACCCAGCTAATTTTTTGATTTTTAGTACCATGGGGTATTAAAACATGGGGTTTTACCATGTTGGCCAGGCTGGTCTCGAACTCCTGATTTCAGGTGATTCACCCACCTCGGCCTGCCAAAGTGCTGGAATTACAGGAATGAGCCACCATTCCCAGCCTATATTTTTTAATTAAACAATTTTTTTTTTTGTTCTGATGAGGTCTCACCATGTTGCCCAGGCAGATCTTGAACTCCTGGGCTCAGGCAATCCTCCTGCCTCAGCCTCCCAAGGTGCTGGAAGGTGTGAGCCACCTTGCCCAGTCCATGGTGTGTGTGTGTGTGTGTGTGTACATGTGTGTGTGTGTATACACACATGTACACACACACACATATATATTTTAAAGAATGATCTTCATCAGAAATTCTAGATGAAAAAATAAAAATAAATAAAAATTTTAAAAAGAGAATAAGGAAATGTTTTCCAAAATGTCTCTAACAAATCACCCCTTGTGTTTTATTGGCCTAAGGCGTGGCATGGGGACTGGCTTGCACTGACTGGCTTCATCCTGGGTTCTGGTCATGGGAGGTGGGGCTGTTATCAATACCCATGAAGCATGTAGGCTGTGGGTAGGCACCATTACCTAATCAAAAATCAGGGTATTGCAAGAAGGTGGAAGTGGATACTAGGTGGACAACCACTAAGGTGTCAACCACTAAGTGGCCACCAAGACTGGCCACTTGATACAGAACCCTCCACCAGCATTCTCCAGCCGTTATCCACATCCTGCCTCCTGCTTCTCTGCACACTAGGGCAAAGGGAGGCAGAGTGGGGTGGGAAGAGTCACTGCCTAAAAACCTGGCTTTCCTACAGGGTGACCAACTGTACTGGGACTGAGTGGGTTCCTGGGACATGGGACTGAAGAGGCTAAAACTGGGGAAGTTCCAGGTGAACTGGGAGGGTCACCTAGTGACCTCACCAAATAGAAATAGAGAAGCACTCCTAATGAACTGTGGATCTTGTCATCAAGCACCAGTGGCTGCTGACACCGTAAAAAGATAATTGGTCATTGCATCTCTGTGAGGAAAGCACGCTCAACACCATTTTTGAAATATTCTTTGAAAAAAAAATTGAAAGTAAATACAAACAAGTCTATGGATTCAACTACCAATTCATAGGAAATACAGAGGCTGCAGAGTGTTTAAAACAAAAACTTGCTGGGCGCGGTGGCTCACGTCTTTAATCCCAGAATTTTGGGAGGCCGAGGTGGATAGATCACCTGAGGTCAGGAGTTTGAGACCAGCCTGGCCAACATGGTGAAACCCTGTCTCTACTAAAAATACAAAAATTAGCCGGGCATGGTGGCAGGCGCCTGTAATCCCAGCTACTTGGGAGGCTGAGGCAGGAGAATTGCTTCAACCTGGGAGGCAGAGCTTGTAGTGAGCTGAGATCTCGCCATTGTCCTCCAGCCTGGGTGACGGAGCAAGACTCCGTCTCCAAAAAAAAAAAAAAAAAAAAAAAATTCCAAGGGGAAGTAGACACGGGTAAAGATAAGTCAAGCTTGGCTCTTGGTTCATAATTTTTGAAGCCGGGTGATGGTAGATGCTACTCTTTACTTTTGAGATGCTGACATGCCCCATAATGAAAACAATGAGGAAGAAGCCCCCATCTCTTTCTCCCAGAGTAACACTGTGAACGGGTGTGAATGGTTCATTCCCTTCCTTTCCTAGCCCATGGGCTGCTCTGAGTCACAACTGCACCAGTGTCTCAACAGAATTTAGAATTTCACAGATCAGCAAATTTTCCAAAATTTTGGGTGACGGACAAAGTAATCTTTTCATTTTGCCAAATTAAAACAACACTTCCCATCTATTCTCAGCATAATTTCATATAAATACTAAGAACATCCTTTTAGAACAGAGCCAGCCTTTCAACTACACACAATTAGCTTCTGGACAAACTGGCCTCAGTGTCTCTATTTTCACATTTTCCCTGAAACTGGCTACATACACACCCCGGGGACAGGAAGGAAGCTTTGAGGACTGGCTGCTCTCACTTCCCACTTCCCTTCTTGACAATAACAGATAGACTTGGATGCCGCAGTCATTATAATGTGCAGGACTGTAAAATTATAAGCTGTTCAAGGGGTACAGGTGAGGGTCTGTCCACACTGAGAACCTGGGGATTCACGTATACATCTCCCTTTGTTTTTCTTTTTTCTTTTCTTTTTTTTTTTTTTTGAGACAGTCTCGCTCTGTTGCCCAGGCTGGAGTGCAGTGGCGTGATCTCGGCTCACTACAACCTCCACCTCCTGGATTCAAGCGATTCTTCTGCCTCAGCTTCCCAAATAGCTGGGATTACAGGTGCATGCCACCACGCCTGGCTAATTTTTGTATTTTTAGTAGAGATGGGGTTTCACCATATTCGCCAGGCTGGTCTTGAACTCCTGACCTCGTGATCCGCTGGCCTCAGCCTCCCAAAATGCTGGGATTACAGGCATGAGCTGCAGCTCTCAGTTTATATCTCCCTTTCTGAAGCCCTCTTCGATCAAATCCTAGTTGTATAGAGAGGTACAGGGAGAGGAGTTGCAATGATGGGCTTTCTGGGTGGAAATTCTCAATGTGAGAAATTAGAATGAAAATATTAGGAAGAGGCTGGGTGCAGTGGCTCACGCTTGTAATCCCAGTACTTTGGGAAGCTAAGGGGTGGGGTGGATCACTTGAGGTCAGGAGTTCAAGACCAGCCTGGGCAACAGGGTGAAACACTGTTGCTACTGAAATTACAAAAATTAACTGAACGTGTTGGCAGGCACCTGTTATCTCAGGAAGCTGAGACTCAGGCCCAAGAATTGCTGAAATCCAGGAGGTGTAGGTTGCAGTGAGCCAAGATAGCGCCACTACACTCCAAGCTGGGCGACAGAGTGAGACTCTGTCGCCAAAAAAAAAAAAAAAAAAAAAAAAAAAAAAAAAAAAAAAAAAAAAAAAAAAAAAAAAAAAAAAAAAGATTCTCTGCAGAGCCTTGCTTTTAAGAAATGTTCCAAATTTTTGGATGGGGAGACTGGAGAAGAAACAAGCTTAGCAATACATCCAAAGCAGAAAAGGACTTGAAAGTCTAGCATTGCGTCTGAGTGAATGAGGCCTTACAGTGGTATTTCTATACAATGAAATGTTGTTCAGCCATAAAAAAAGAATGATGTTCTCATACATGCTGCAACATGGGTGAACCTGGAAAACACGGAGCTAAGTGAAATAAGCCTGACACAAAAGGACACATACTGTGCACTTACATGAGGCACCTAGAATAGGCAAATTCACAGAGTCAGAAAATAGAGCAGAGGTTACCAGGGGCTGGAGGAAGTGGAAAATGGGAATTCTTGTTTAGTGGATTTGGAGTTTCTGTTTGGGGTGATGAAAAATTTTGGAAATAGTGGTGATGGTTGTATAACATTGTGAATGTAATTAATCCACCGAACTGTATACTTAGACATGGTTAAAAATTATACTATATTAGTCTGTTCTCATGCTGCTAATAAAGACATACCTGAGGCTGGGTAATTTATAAAGGAAGGAGGTTTAACGGACTCATAGTTCCACATGGCTGGGGAGACCTCACAATCATGGCAGAAGGCAAAGGAGAATCAAAGACAGGCAAGAGAGCTTGAACAGAAAACTCCCATTTATAAAACCGTGAAATTTCACAACGCTTATTCACTACCACGAGAACAGTATGGGGAAAACTGCACCCAATAATTCAATTATCTTTACCCGGCCCCGCCTTTGACACATGGGGATTATTACAATTCAAGGTGAGATTTGGGTGGGGACATAGCCAAACTATATAGGGTACCTTTTTGTTGTTGTTGTTGTTGTTGAGAAGGAGTTTTGCTCTTGTTGCCCAGGCTAGAGTGCTATGGCACAATCTCAGCTCACTGCAACCTCTGCTTCCTGGGTTAAAGAGATTCTCCTGCCTCAGCCTCCCAAGTAGCTAGGATTACCAGCATGTGCCACCACATTAAGCTAATTTTTTGTATTTTTAGTAGAGATGGCGTTTCACCATGTTGGTCAGTCAGGTCTCGACCTCCTGACCTCAAGTGATCCACCCACCTTGGCCTCCCAGAGTGCTGGGATTACAGGCATGAGCCCCCTTGCTCAGCTTTTTTTTTTTTTTTTGCTGAGTTGTAGTCTTACTCTGCTGCCTGGGCTGGAGTGCAGTGGTGCCATCTTGGCTCACTGCAACCTCCACTTCCAGGGTCAACTGATTCTCCTGCATCAGCCTCCTGAGTAGCTGGGATTACATGTGCCTGCCACCATGCTTGGCTAATTTTTGTATTTTTAGTAGAGACATGGTTTCACCCTGTTATCTAGGCTGATTTCAAACCCCTGGCCTCAAATGATCCATCTGCCTTGACCTACCTAAGTGTTGGGATTACAGACGTGAGCCACTGATCCTGATCTTTTTTTTTTTAAAGAGACAGGGTCTCCCTCTGTCACTCATGCTGGAGTGCAGTGGTGTGATCACAGCTCACTGCAGCCTTGAACTCCTGGGCTTAAGCCTGGGCTGGGTTCCCACCTCAGCCTCCTGAGTAGCTGGGACTGTGGGTGCATGTCACTATGCCTGGCTAATTTTTAAAAATTTTTTGTAGAATTGAGGTCTTGATCAGATGGGGGCTGATCTTGAGCTCCTGGGCTCAAGCAGTCCTCCAGCCTTGGCCTCCCAAAGGATCTGGATTACAGGTATGAGCCACTGCACTTGGTCATATTTTACATTTTATAAGTATATGTATTTAACCTTAATAAAAGAAATAATTGAGGCTGGGTGTGGTGGCTTATGCCTTTGGCAGGTGAAGGTTGCAGTGAGCCGAGATCATACCATTGCATTTCAGACGGGGCAACAGAGTGAAACTCAAACTCCCAACCTCAGACCTGGCTAGTTTTTAAATTGTTTGTAGATATGATCTCTTGCTGTATTGCCCAGGGTGGTCTGAAATTCCTGGCCTCAAGCATTCCTCCTGCCTCAGCCTCTCAAAGTGCTGGGATTACAGGCTTCAGCCACAACACGTGGCCTCAATATCCTTAGCTGAATTTTCAAACTCATCTGCAATGTCTCTTTTGCCATGTAAGGTCAGATATTCACAGGTTCTGGGGATCAGGAAGTGGACATTTTTAGGGGCCATTATTCTGCTTACCACTGCATGTGTCCACAGTTTTGGTTTATAACAATTTATCTGGAAGACAGCAAGAAAAATAAATAAATTCTATGTCCTGTCTTCAAATGTCATAATCCTGTTGGTGAGACAAAATATTTACACAGTCAGGGCTGCTGTGGGAGACAGAGGTAACAGATTGAGATGATATAGATGAAGATGTTCTACAAGGGATCCTTTTCTCTCCCCTCCACAGACCTACAGCTTACCGCCCTGTAGGCTGGGCCCCGCCCACTCCTGGGAGCAGCATTCACAGGAACTGTGATGTGGACATTGGTCCCTGGAGGTATGTAACAGCCTCTCTGCCTCACCCCACACAAGAAGGAGGGAGGTTTGGGGGACTCTCCCATTGGATCAACAGAGGCCTTAGCTTTCTACTTTTACTGATGCTCTGCTGAGGTAGTAGGAGGGACTCAACTCTAGAGGTGGGACTCAGACACAGGATCCAGTTGAGGACTAGCTAAAACAGGGCTGGGGTGGAAGCAGCTTTCCATCAGACATGCCCACCAGTGTGCCATGTCAGGTCACCATCGCCATGGCAACACCCAGTACTTACTGCCCATTTCCATGGCAGTGCCCTGAGGACCAATACCACTCTTTCCCTAGAAATTCTGCATAAACCACTAATGTTTTATGCATTAATCTGTATGTTATTAAAAGTGGGTGTAGTCAGGCATGGTAGCTCACACTTGTAATGCCAGCAATTTGGGAGGCTGAGGCAGGTGGCTCACCTGAGGTCAGGAGTTCGAGACAAGACTGGCCAACATGGTGAAACACCATCTCTAACCCCATTTCTACTAAAAATACAAAAATCAGCCAGGCATGGTGATGGATGCCTGTAATCCAAGCTACTTGGGAGGCTGAGGCAGAAGAATTGCTTCAATCTAGGAGATGGAGGTTGCAGTGAGCTGAGATCACACCACTGCACTCTAGCCTGGCAACATAAAGTTAACCATATGATCTAGCAATTCCACTCCTAGGTAAATACCCAAGAGAACTAAAAATGTCTGTCCACTCAAAACTTTGTGCACAAATGCTCATAGCAGCATTTTTGTTGGTACTCTCATTATTTTGTTATAGCCAAAAAGTGCAGATAGCCCAAATGTCCCTCAGCTAATGAATGGATAAAGAAAATGTGGTCTATCCATACAATGAAATATTATTTGGCCATAAAAAGGAATGAAGTGGGTGCGGTGACTCATGCCTGTAATCCTAGCACTTCTGGAGGCTGAGGCAGGCAGATCGCTTGAGGTCAAGAGTTTGAAATCAGCTTGGCCAACATGGTGAAACCCCATCTCTACTAAAAAAGTACAAAAATTAACTGGGCATGGTGGCAGGCACCTGTATCCCAGCTACTCGGGCGGCCAAGGCAGGAGAATCGCTTGAACTTGGGAGGCAGAGGTTGCAGTGAGCCAAGATTGCACCACTGAACTCCAGCCTGGGTGACAGAGCGTAACTCTGTCTCAAAAAAAAATAAAAATAAAAAAATAAAGGAAAAGAATGAAGTGTATCCTACAACATGAATGGACCCTGAAAACATGTTAAGCAAAAGGAAGCCAGACACAGAAGATGACATGGGGTGTGACTCCATTTATAGGGAATGTACAGAACAGGCAAATCCACAGAGACATAAATGGACTCATGGTTGCCAGGGGCTGGGAAGTGACTGGAAGGACCTGGGGAATGACTGCTAATGGATGTCGAATCTTTCTTTTTCCTTTCTTTCCTTTTCCTTCTTTCTTTCTTTCTTTTTTTTTTTTTAACTTGTTTTTTGAGACAGAGTCTTGCTCTGTTGCTCAGGCTGGAGTGCAATGTTGCGATCTCAGCTCACTGCAACCTCTGCCTCCCAGGTTCAAACAATTCTCCTGCCTCAGCCTCCTGAGCAGCTGGGATTACCAAACCCAGCTGATTTTTGTATTTTTAGTAGAGACAGGGTTTCACCATGTTGGTCAGGCTGGTCTCCAACTCCTGATCTTGTGATCTGCCCACCTCAGCCTCTCAAAGTGCTTGGATTACATGCCTGAGCCACTGTGTCTGGCCTTCCCTTCTTTTCTTCTTCCTTCCTTCTTTCCTCCCTCCCTCCCTCCCTCCTTCCTTTCTTTTCCTTCCTTTTTTTCTCACAAGGACTCACTCTGTCACCCAGGTTGGAGTGCAGTGGTGCAATCATACCACCTCACCGCCATCTCAGACTCCTGGGCTCAACCAGTCCTCCTCCCTCCGCCTCCCAAGTAGCTGGGACTACAGGTGTGCACCACCACATCTGACTAACTTTTTTTTAGTTTTGTAGAGATGTGTGTCTTGCTATTTTGCCAAGGCTGGTCTCAAACTCCTAGGCTCATGTGATCCTCCCACCTCGGCCTCCCAAAATGCTGGGATTGCAGGTGTGAGTCACTGTACCTGGTCAGTATGGGATTTCTTTGGGGGATGATGAAAATGTTCTAAAATTGATTGTGGTGAGATGCCGCAACTGTGAATATACTAAAAACCAGGGAATTGTTCACTTTAAAGGGTGAATTGTATAGCATGTGAATTATATTTCAATAAAGTTGTTTTTACAGAAACGATGAAATGTACAAGTAAATTTTAAGGCCCTTGTATTTGTCGCACAGCTCTTACACTCTAAGTCATCCTTACTGAAACACATATCTTAAGAGAAATGTCACAGAGCCCTGCTATTCCTACAGCTACAGGACAGACCAGTTGGAGGCTGAGGACTCATTCTAGTCATGTCCAAACCCTGAGTCTGTCACCTGGGGGCTGGGGGCTGGGGGCTAGGGGCTGGGCAGAGCCTACCTGACGTGGTGGTGTTGTCTCTCTTCTGGATACCGCCATTAGTTGTTGGCAGCCTGTCTTTGTTGCTGTTGGCAGTGGTGTTTGACTATCTTGTTGAGAGATGTGCAAACTTCATGCTTTTGCTGAGCAATCTGAGCAGTGTATAATCAAGTTAATTTCCTGTACTTGATTGCAGTTAGAAACAGTACTGCCCTATTCCTCCTACAGCTTCTCCTGGGATCTGGAAGGTTGAAGGCGAGGAATACACCTTCCTCTCTTTCTCCTCTCTGCCTCTTTACTATCCATTCACCTATCAGACCCTAAGCCACGCTTAACGCTAACAACCTTCTCCCTAGAGGCCAAATGAAACTTACCAGTGATGCAGGGCAGGTGACCCCCAAAGTGGGACTTAGCCCGCGAGAGTTCTTGGCTTTGCCCACCAAAGAAAGGAAGGGCAAGCTGGAGGTGAAACAAAACAGCTTTATTAAGTGGCGGTGTTATAGCTCCTTAGGTGTTACAGCTGTGTGACTGCTTACACAGAGCCAGGCTACCCTGTAAGCAGAGAGTAGCCACTCAGGGCAGTTTTTCAGTCACATTTATGCCCATGTATTTTTTTTGGGAGATGGAGTCTCACTATGTTGCCCAGGCTGGAGTGCAGTGGCATGATCTTGGCTCACTGCAACCTCTGCCTCCCGGGTTCAAGTGATTCTCCTGACTCAGCCTCCCAAGTAGCTGGGATTACAGGCATGTGCCACCATACCCAACTAATTTTTGTATTTTTCTATTTTTTAATTTAATTTTTTTTTCATGTTGCTGTCGGCCTCAGTGCATGTATTTTTATTTTTAGTAGAGATAGAGTTTTACCATGTTGGCCAAGCTGGTCTCAAACTCCTGACCTCAGGTGATCCACCTGCTTCAACCTCCCAAAGTGCTGGGATTACAGGCATAAGCTGTAGCACCTGGCTTGAGAATTTTTTATTTAAAAAAAAAAAAAAAAGGAAACTGAGCATTTTTGAATGTGCTTCCTGGCTATTTGTACAACTTCCTCAGAGAAATGTCTTTTCAGACTCTTGAGCCATTTAAAAATTGGGTACATTTAATCTTTTAAAAAATAATTTTGGCTGGGCGTGGTGGCTCACGCCTGTAATCCCAGCACTTTGGGAGGCCGAGGCAGGCGGATCACGAGGTCAGGAGATTGAGACCATCCTGACCAACACAGTGAAACCCGGTCTCACTAAAAATACAAAAAAATTATCTGGGTACAGTGGTACATGCCTGTAGTCCCAGCTACTCAGGAGGCTGAGGCAGGAGAATTGTCTGAACCTGAGAAGTGGAGATTGCAATGAATCAAGATTGTGCCACTGCACTATAGCCTGAACTACAGTGCAAGACTCTGTCTCAAAAAAAATTTTATTTATTTATTTATTTATTTTTTGAGACAGAGTCTTGCTCTTTCACCTAGGCTGGAGTGCAATGGTGCGAACTCAGCTCACTGCAACGTCTGCCTCCCAGATTCAAGCAATTCTCCTGCCTCAGCCTCCTGAGTAGCTGGGATTATAGGCTCGTGCCACCACGTCCAGCTAATTTTTTAATAATTTAGTAGAGACAGGGTTTCACCATGTTAGCCAGGCTGGTCTTGAACTCCTGGCCTCCAGTGATCCACTGGCCTTGGCCTCCCAAAGTGCTGGGATTACACCTGTGAGCCACCACACCCGGCCAAAATTATTTATTATATTTTTTAGAGAGGGGAGTCTTGCTATGTTGTCCAGGCCGGGCTGGAACTCCTGGGGTCAAGCAGTCCTCCTGTCTCAGCCTGCTGAGTAGCTGGTATTACAGGCAGATGTCACCATGCCCAGCCAAGTACATTTGGGTTTGTTTTTTTTAAATTTATTTTTTTATTTGTTTTTTAGAGATGGGGTTTCTCCATGTTGGCCAGGCTGGTCTTTAACTCCTGACCTCAGGTGATCCACCTGCCTTGGCCTCCCAAAGTCCTGGGATTACAGGTGTGAGCCACTGCACCCAGCGTATATTTGGTTTTGAATGATCTCCTTAACAATAACATACTGGAGCCACTATATATATATATATATATATATATATATATATATATATATATATGCTTGTTTGTTTTCCTCAGACATCTCAGGATCTCAGGGCTGTACAGAGCCACTATGGAATAATGCTTCACAGTGGGTACTCTGAAGTCAGATGGACCGGATTTGAATGCCACCTTGGCTACTTATTAATATATGATCTTCATTCTCTCTGGGCCTCGGTTTTTCCCACCTACACAATGTAGATGGAAATATTAACTACTTCAGGCCACATACAGTGACTCATGCCTCTAATCCCAGCACTTTGAGAGGCTGAGGCGGGCAGATCACTTGAGGCCAGGAATTCCAGACTAGCCTGGCCAACACGGTGAGACCCCATCTCTACTAAAAATACAAAAATTAGCCAGGTGTGGTGGTGTATGCCTGTAACCCCAGCACAGCTGTGACACGAGAATTGCTTGAACCCGGGAGGTGTAGATTGCAAAAAGCCAAGTTTGCGACACCAGACTCCAGCCTGGGTGACAAGAGTAAAACTCCATCTAAAAAAATATATCAGCTACTTCAGAGGTTTGTTGTGAGCATTGAAAAAGGCAATGAGGCTGGGCTCGGTGGCTCACACCTGTAATCTCAGCACTTTGGGAGGCCAAGGCAGATGGATCATGAGGTCAAGAGATCGAGACCATCCTGGCCAACATGGTGAAACTCCATCTCTACTAAAAATACAAAAATTAGCTGGGCGTGATGGTGCACGCCTGTAGTCCCAGCTACTCGGGAGGCTGAGGCAGGAGAATTGCTTGAATCCAGGAAGCAGAGGTTGCAGTGAGCTGAGATCGTACCATTGCACTCCAGCCTGTCATCTGGCGACGGAACAAGACTCTGTCTTAAAAAAAAAAAAAAAAAAAAAAAGGCAATGATTGGTGGTTGGGTGCAGTGGCTCATGTCATGTCAGTAATCCCAGCACTTTGGGAGGCTGAGGTGCTCCCAAAGGCTGAGGGTGGATTCCTTGAGGCCAGGATTTTGAGACCAGTCTGGGCAACATACATAGTAAGACATTGTCTCTACAAAGAATTTGAAAAATAGCTGGGTGTGGTGCCACATGCCTGTAATCCCAGCTTCTTGTTGGGGAAGGTGCTGAGATTTGAGGATTGCTTGAGCCCAGGAAGTCAAGGCTGCCGTGAGCCATGATGCTGTGATGGGGCCGCTGCCCTCCAGCATGGGCATCAGAGCGAGATCTGGGCCAGGCACAGTGGCTCACGCCTGCAATCCTAGCACATTGGGAGGCCAAGGTGGGCAGATTACCTGAGCTCAGGAGTTCAAGACCAGACTGAGCAACATGGCAAAACCCCATCTCTACTAAAATACAAAAATTAGCTGGGTGTGGAGGCGTGCACCTGTAGTCCCAGCTACTTGGGAGGCTGAGGCAAGGGAATTGCTTGAACCCAGGAGGCGGAGGTTGCAGTAAGCGGAGATCACACCACTCCACTGGGTGACAGAGCGAGACTTTGTCTCCAAAAAATAAAAAAAATTAAAATTAAAAAAGAGAAAGAAAGAAGGGAGGGAGGGAGGGAGGGAAAAAGCCAGTGATTATCAAAGGCTTTGGTAAGAGCTCAGTAAATGTCAGCCACAATAGTATCCACACTTGCTAAGCTTTTTCTATATTATTATTGTGGACATTGGTGATCTCATGCAATCAAGTTGGGCAACCTTGCAAAATAGGTATCATCATCTCCATTTACAGGCAAGAAACTGAGGCTCAGCGAAGTGAAGTTGTGTGACCAGAGCTACAGAGTTGGTAGGAGGCAAAGCAGATTCCCACCCAGACTCCTATGACTCCAGGGTCCTCCTCAGATGTTAGCCTCAGTCAAGTTTTTAGCCCAAATCAATATTTCCTCGTGCCAGGATTTCTGCTCTTCAAATGCAGCCACAGGAATCAGGGAAGAACCCAGATAACTAAATCTGTAGCAGCTTATTCAGGCAGGGAAAAGATACAGCAACCCCGAGAATGCAGGTCATCTTGTTCTGGGCTTGCTTTTGAGTGAGAGGCTCTTTTAGCCAAGCCAGCCTCTCAGAGCCTTATGGACCTAGCTGGACAGCAGTGGAAGGAAAGGGCAGCCTTGCTCCTTCTTGAACACTGTTTAGGATTTTGGTGTAGTTCCCTAGAGCGACATTGGGTGTCAGCTTTGAGTTACTTGAAGCCAGTTTCCACCCAGGTTGATGAATGTATCTTTTTCCCAGAGTTTCTCGTCTAAGATCTATCTGCTTTGGAGGTACAGTGTATTCATTGCCAGCGTTTGTGTCCCCAACTTAGCAGGAATAATCTGGTTCTCATTGATCCTGAAAGAAGAGGGTTCTCTGCAACCATATAAGCCTTGAATTTGTTTTTTAATTAACTTTTTTTTCAATATGGAGTCTCATTCTGTCACCTAGGCTGGAGTGCAGTCACATGATCCTGGCTCGCTGCAACCTCCACCTCCTGGATTCAAGTAATTCTCCTGCCTCAGCCTACTGAGTAGCTGAGATTACAGACGCCTGCCGCCACCCCTGGCTAATTTTTGTATTTTTAGTTGTAACAGGGTTTCATCATGTTGGCCAGGCTGGTCCTGAACTCCTGATCTCAGGTGATCTGCCCACTTCAGCCTCCCAAAGTGCAGGGATTATAGGCATGAGCCACTTCACCCGGCCTAATTAAATTTTTTTCTGAGAGATAGGGTCTCACTATGTTGCCCAGGCTGGTCTCTAACTCCTGGGCTCAAGCAATCCTCTTGCTGCAGCCTCCCAAATTGCTGAGATTATAGGCCTGAGCCACCATGCCCACTAAACCTTGAATTTGAAGACGGGCTTTGTGCCTGATGACTTTGCAAATGACTGCTCTTCTGTAGAAAGGAGGATGCTAACATAAGGAGAAAGAGGGTTTATGCAAAGCCCCTACCAGCTTGGAGCCCTTTTCTTCCAATGTTCTTCGCACTCTGCCCACACATCTGTTTCCAAGCCTGGCTGCAAATAACAGTGAACAACTTGGGGACCAGGACTCTTCTATGCCTCCCTCCCTCCTCTCACCCTTCCTCCCTTCCTTTCTTCCTTCCAGTCCATAAATATTTATCAGGTAGATATTATGTATGTTAAAGGCTTCAAATTCAAGGCTTAGTGGGCGTGATGGCTCAGGCCTATAATCTCAGCACCTGAGAACACAGAGAAATAAGCCATTGGATGGCTTTGTTAACATTCTTCCTTTCTGGTTTTTCCTATGAATATACTAACATATCATATACACATGATTTTTTTGCATGTAAAATATATTTTATTGTTCTTTTTGTTTTTGAGGTGGAGTCTCGCTCTGTCATCCAGGCTGGAGTGCAGTGGCGTTATCTCACTGCAACCTCTGCCTCCTGGGTTCAAGTAATTCTCCTGCCTCAGCCTCCTGAGTAGCTGGAATTACAGGCATGCACCACCATGCCTGGCTAATTTTTTGTATTTTTAGTAGAGACAGGGTTTCACCATGTTAGCCAAGATGGTCTCTATCTCCTAACCTCCTGATCTACCCACTGCAGCCTTCCAAAGTGCTGGGATTACAGGCGTGAGCCACCACACCTGGCCTGTATTTTTAGTAGACACAGGTTTCACTCTGTTGGCCAGGCTGGTCTTGAACTCCTGACCTCAAGTGATCCACCCACCTAGGCCTCCCAAAGTGCTGGGATTACAGGCATGAGCCACCGTGCCCGGCCCCGTCTGTATTTTATGCATATTGAATAAATTGCTACAAGTAGATATTGCTAATTCTCTCCACAGAGGTTGTACTCATTTTCTTGTTTCTGTTTTAAGACAGGCTCTTGCTCTGTCGCCCAGGCTGGAGTGTGGTGGCTTAATCTTGGCATTACAGTCCACTGTAGCCTCAACCCCCTGGGCTCAAGTGATCCTCCCACCTTGACCTCCCGAGCTGAGACTACAGGTGTGTGCCACCACACCTGGCTAATTTTTGCATTTTAGTAGAAATAGGGTCTCCCTGTCTTGCCCAGGCTGGTCTTGAACTCCTGGGCTCCAGTAATCTCCGCACTTTGGCCTCCCAAAGTGTTGGAATTACAGGTGTGAGCCACCACTCCTGGCCTGTACTCATTTTCATTCCTGATAGGGTGTGTTATCAAACTGTGATCTTTGCTAATTTGCGCAAATACACACATATACAAACACATATTTCTTTTTCACATTCTTGGACTAATTGTGTGTGCATGTGAGTTGTTGATTAACATTTATATGTGAGGGAAATTATTTCTTTGTAATTTGGGATGGAAATATTTTTTCTTAGTTTATTTTTTGCTTTCATATCATCTTTTATTTTTATGTATTTATTTATTTACTTAAAATTTTTTTTTGAGACAGAGTTTCACCCTTGTTGCCCAGGCGCAATGGCACAATTTCCGCTCACTGCAACCTCTGCCTTCTGGTTTCAAGGATTCTCCTGCCTCACCCTCCTGTGTAGCTGGGATTACAGGTGCATGCCACCACACCCAGCTAATTTTTGTATTTTTAGTAAAGATGGAGTTTCTTCATGTTTGTCAGGCTGATCTCAACCTCCTGACCTCAGATGATCCGCCTGCCTCAGCCTCCCAAAGTGCTGGGATTACAGGCATAAGTCACCGAATCCAGCCTTTTTTTTTTTTTTTTTTGACATGGAGTCTTGCTTTGTGGTCTGGGCTGGAATGCAGTGGTATGATCTCGGCTCACTGCAACCTCTACCTCCTGTGTCCAAGCAGTTCTCCTGCCTCAGCCTCCCGGGTGGCTGGGATTACAGGAGCACACTACCAGGCCTGGCTAATTTTTATATTTTTCGTAGAGATGGGGTTTCACCATGTTGGCCAGGATGATCTTGAATTCCTGACCTCAAGTGGTCCACCCGCCTTGGGCTCCCAAAGTGCTGGGATTACAGACGTGAGCCATAGTGCCCAGCCTCATATCATCTTTTTTATTTTATTTTATTTTTTACTTCTCTACCTCATACCAAGAAAGGACTAACTTGTTCCATTCCTAATGCATCTCAACATCAAGGTGCCCACTCACTAGCACTAGGATCAAAAAGCAAGAGACAAGTCTGAGATTAAAACAGGAAGGGAAAGTAGTTCAACCTGCCCCCAGTATTGAATGACTAATGAGATCATCTTTTTTTTAAAACAGTGCCTAGTATTCTATTGAACAGGCATACCATATTTTTTATGCAGTCTGTTATTAATAGGCATTTTTTTTAGTTTCATCTTTTTGCAATCATGAACCACCCAGCTCTTTCTAGTAATCTGCTTTGCATCTCTTTCATGCTAAATTCCTAAAAGTGGAATGGCTTTGTTAAAGAATATTAACGTTAGGCCAGGAGTGGTGGCTAATTCTTGTAATATCAACACTTTGGTAGACTGAGGTGGGAGGATCACTGGAGGCCGGAAGTGAACGACTAGGCTGGGCAAAACAGTAAGACCCCATTTCTTTTTTTTTTTTACAGCAAAAGAAAGAAAAAAAAAGAATGAAAGAGAGAAAGAAAGAGGACGAGAAAGAGGGAGAGAGATTGGGATTCTTGTTTTATTGCCCAGGCTAGAATGCAGTCTAAAAATGGGTATTGAAAACCTCTTTTATGCCAATAATTGTGCTTAACAATGGAAACAGGAAGGAATAGGGGATGAAAATAACAAATAAGCAGCCAACCAATATTTTATTTAAACCTGTGAAATGCTATGCAATTGCTGAGGAGTGATTTACTTCCAATTATGTGGTCACTTTTAAAATAGGTGTAATGTGATACTGAGAAAAATGTATGTTTTGTGGATTTGGGGAGGAGATTTCTGTAAATATTTGTTAAGTCTAGTTGTTCCAGGTCTGAGTTCAAGTCCTGGATATCCTTGTTAATTTTCTATCTCATTGATCTGTCTAATATTGACAGTTTAATGTTAAAGTCTCCCACTATTATTGTGTGGGTGTCTAAGTCTCTTTGTAAGTCATTAAGAACTTGCCCTACGTATCTGGCTGCTCCTGTAATGGGTGCGTATATATTTAGGATCTTTAGCTCTTCTTGTTGCATTGATCCTTTCACCACCATGTAATGTCCCTCTTTGTTTCTTATGTTCTTTGTCGTTTTAAAGTCTGTTTTATCAGAGACGAAAATTGCAGCCCTAAAAAAAAAAAAAAAAATTAGCCGGGTGTAGTTGCATGCCTGTAGTTCCACCTACTGGGGAAGCTGACATAGAAGAATCACTTGAACCCAGGAGTTCAAGGTTACAGTAAGCTATGATTGCACCACTGTACCCCAGCCTGGGTAACAGAGTAAGACTCCATCTCTAAAAAAAAAAGAAGAAAAAGAAGACAGAAGAAAGAGGACATTAACTTTAAAAAGACCCTTTTAGGTATAATTGAGAAATAAAATTTTTTAAAAAAGAAAATAATACTTGATACATATTGAGTATTGGATATTTTATATACATATTTTTATTATAGATATATATATTTTATTGCATTTTAGGTTTTGGGGTACATGTGAAGAACATGCAAGATTGTTGCGTAGATACACACATGGCAATGTGGTTTGCTGCCTTCCTCCCCATCACCTGTATCTGGCATTTCTCCCCATGTTAACCCTCCCCAACTCCCCACCCCCTGCTGTCCCTCCCCTAGTTCCCCCTCACAGACCCCAGTGTGTGATGCTCCCCTCCCTGTGTCCATGTGTTCTCATTGGATATTATATATTTTTTAAAAATTTGCTATTTAAAAACAACAAACTTTTATTGATTAAAAAACAAATCCCTCACATACCCATTAGCCATCAAGTCAGACTGACCTGGTCTAATCTATACATGTACCCAATCTGCCTCTCCTGCATTATTTTGAAGTCATTCATTTCATCTATAAAGATTTCAGAATTTAGGCCAGGCATGGTGCCTCACACCTGTAATTCCAGCACTTTGGGAGGCCAAGGCCAGAGGATCACTTTAGGCCAGGAGTTCAAGACCAGCCCGGCCAACATGGTAAACCCCATCTCTATTAAAAATACAAAAATTAGCTGGGCGTGGTGGCACATGCCTATAATCCCAGCTACTCGGGAGGCTGAGGCAGGAGAATCGCTTGAACCTGGGAGGTGGAGCTTGCAGTGAACCAAGATAATACCACTGTACTGTAGCCTCAGTGACTGAATGAAACTCTGTCCACCCCCCCCCCCAAAAAAAAGATAGATTTAGAGAGACATTATATTTGAATAAGAAATTTACCATTCCAGCCAGACTTGGTGGCTCACACCTGAAATCCCAGCACTTTGGGAGTCCAAGGCCAGTGGATCATGAGATCAGAAGATCAAGACTACCTGGCCAACATGGTAAAAATACAAAAAAAATTAGCTAGGCATGGTGGGGGTGTGCCTGTAATCCCAGCTACTTGAGGAGGCTGAGGCAAGAGAATTGCTTGAACCCGGGAGATGGGGGTGGCACTGAGCCAAGATTGTGCCACTATACTCCAGCCTTGGCGACAGAACAAGACTCCATCTCAAACAAAACAAAACAAAACGAGGCCGGGTGCAGTGGCTGGCTCACACCTGTAATCCTAGCACTTTGGGAAGCCAAGGCTGGTGGACCACAAGGTCAGGATTTCAAGACCATCCTGGCCAATATGGTGAAACCCCGTCTCTACTAAAATACAAAATAAAATTAGCCAGGCATGGTGGTGCGTGCCTGTAATTCCAGTTACTTGGGAGGCTGAGGCAGGGGAATTGCTTGAACCCAGGAGGTGGAGATTGCAGTAAGCCAAGGTCATGCCACTGCACTCCAGGCTGGCGACAGAGCGAGACTCTGTCTCAGAAAAAAAAAAAAAAAGAGGCCGGGCGTGGTGGCTCACGCCTGTAATCCAAGCACTTTGGAGCCAAGGCGGGCGGATCACCTGAGGTCAAGAGTTCAAGACCAGCCTGACCAACATGGTGAAACCCCGTCTTTAAAAAAAAAAAAAAAGAAAAGAAATTTACCGTTCCTCCTCCCAGTTGTTTCATATAGTGACAACGGAAAGTTACCTAGTGATGCTGCTTGGGAAGCCTTCCACTGGGAGGATGCTTGGAGGCTTGGAGGGAAACATTTAATTTCACTCCATGTATCCCCTCTGGAACCTGACTCTCATTTTGCAAACAGGAAAAAAACAATCACCCACTTAGATGACTCAGCCAGCCCCAGGCCTCCTCTGTCCACTGCAGAGTCCCCACAGACCCAAATGCTTTGCCTCAACCACACATTTTCACTTATTTTTGATTCATTCCAAAGGCAAGCAGGAAATTGCCGCCAGTCATTAATCATGCATGAGTCTTTCCTCTGCCCCTCTTCCATGAACAAGATCCACGGTGATGGGTACCTCCCTCTTTCGATCTTGTCTTGATGGGCACTGACAGCAGGTGGTAGGTATCTCTCTCTGTTTCACAGCAGAGGTCACCAGGACTCAGGGAGGGAAAGTGAATTGCTCAAGCCCTGTAAGTGGCAGAACCAGGTCTTGAACATGGCTCTGTGGGCTCTTAGTGGAAAGCCCACAGAACAGGTTCAAGGCCTGGTTCCCACATTGCACTCAAAAATGAACACTCTCTGGGGTCCTGCTCTCAGTAGCCATCTGGATGAGAAATGGTGTCTTGCCGGGCGCATTGGCTCAATCCTGTAATCCTAGCACTTTGGGAGGCTGAGACAGGCAGATCGCCTGAGGTCAGGAGTTTGAGACCAGCCTGGCCAACATGGTGAAACCCTGTCTCTATTAAAAATACACAAATTAGCCAGGCGTGGTGGCAGTCACCTTTAGTCGCAGCTACTCGGGAGGCTGAGGCAGGAGAATCACTAGAACCTGAGAAGTAGAGTTTGCGATGAGCTGAGATTGCGCCACTGTACTCCAGCCTGGGCAACAGAGTGAGACTCTGTCTCAAAAGAAAAAAGAAAAAAAGAAAAGAAATTATCTACAGAATGCCCAGGAGGGACAGTGACTGAGTACCAGATGTTCATGCTGGCATTGGAGCCAGGCTTCTCCAGGCCATCTCCTGAAAACCTCTCTTGCTCTTGGCAGGCACTTCCCAGTGTCCACGCTTAGTCGGGTTCATCCCAGCGTCACCAGACACTAGGGGGTGGAGGACAGGTACCCTGCTGGCCAGGCCCCAGGAGGGCTCCACAGCTGCCCTGCCTCCTTATTTAGGTAGCACCAATTGTTGCCAAAATGGCTATTGTTTTTTTGTTTTTGTTTTTTGAAACAGAGTCTTATTCTGTAGCCCAGGCTGGAGTGCAATGGTGTGATTTTGGCTCACTGAAACCTCCACCTTCCAGGTCCTGGTTCCAGCAGTTCTCCTGCCTCAGCCTCCCACGTAGCTGAGATTACAGGAACCTGCCACCATACCCAGCTAATTTTTGTATTTTTAGTAGCAATGAGGTTTCACCATGTTGGCCAGGCTGATCTTGAACTCCTGATCTTGTGATCCACCTGCTTTGGCCTCTCAAAGTGCTGGGATTACAGGCGTGAGCCACTGTGCTTGGCCTTAAATGTATTTTTAATTAATTCATTAATTATTATTTTTATTCTTTTGAGATGGAGTCTCACTCTGTCACCCAGGCTGGAGTGCAGTGATGTGATCTCAGCTTACTGTAGCCTCCACCACCCAGGGTTCAAATGATTCTCCTGCCTCAGCCTCCCAAGTAGCTGGGATTACAAGTATGAGCCACCATACCTGGCTAGGTTTTGTATTTTTTGTAGAGATGGGGGTTTCACCTTGTTGGCCAGGCTGGTCTTGAACTCCTGACCTCAGGTGATCCACCCACCTCAGACTCCCAAAGTGCTGGGATTACAGGTGTGAGCCACTGTGCCCGGCCTCTGTTATTATTGCATTATTATTATTATTATTAAGAGACAATCTCACTCTGTCGCCCAGGCTGGAGTACAGTGGTACAATCTGGACTCACTGCAACCTCCACCTTCTGGGTTCAAGCAATTCACCTGCCTCAGCCTCCTGAGTAGCTGGAACTACAGGAGTGTGCCACCACCCCTGGCTACTTTTTTGTGTTTTTATTAGAGATGGGGTTTCACCATGTTGGCCAGGTTGGTCTTGACCTCCCGACCTCAAGCGATCTGCACACCTTGGCTTGCCAAAGTGCTGGGATTACAGGCGTGAGCCACTGTGCCTAGCCTGATTCATTTTTTTACAATCAGTAAACCAGAGAGAGGTCATAGCAAAGAGGACACCCAGTAAAATCCACCTCTGTGTACCAACCTGGGGAATTCAAGACGATTAAGGTCAGGTAGCAGGCAGCATGGATAGTCGCCAGGGACATTTTTCCAGGTATAGAGAGCATCCAGGCAATGGAATCTTCTAGTGGGAAAGTCTCCTAGGGAAGAATGACTCCTGGTCTTCTTGGGGTGCTACCTGTAGATGGGAGGGTTGGATCTCCGTTATGGGACTGTATGGCTCAGTCATAGGTCATTTGGAGACTCTGGAACGTTCTCACCTCACACAGAATGAATAGCCCTGTACATCCATGCAAAGTCTATCCTCTGCCTACATGGAGGCTAGGGCAGGAGTCTACTGGCCTCATCAGGACACTGAGCTGCTAACGGAGGCACTGAACACCAACATGCTATAGGGAATGTTGGCACTCTGAATGTTAAATGTAAGAAAATGAACAGAGACAGAATTTCTTTTCTTTTTGAGATGGAGTTTCACTCTTGTTGCCCAGGCTGGAATGCAGTAGCGCAATCTTGGCTCACTGTAACCTCTGCCTCCTGCGTTCAAGCGATTCTTTTGCCTCAGCCTTCTGAGTAGCTGGGATCACAGGTGTGAGCCACCACGTCTGGCCCCGTTGCCCTATTCTTGCCGTTGGACTTTGGGCAAGCTCTGTAACGCCTCAGCATCAGCCTACTCATCTGTGGAATGGTAGTAGTAATAATGATTGCACATGCCTTACCGGATTGATGAGAAGGTTAGGTAAGAATCATTGCAAAACACACAGCAGAGCACCCAGCATCTCCCAAGAGCACGTGGATGCAAGCTTTCATTAATTAGGGCAGCATTTGTTTTGTACTGAAGCTAGAGACCCAAGGCTATAAAAAATTAATCCTCTGTGATGATGGTGAAAGTGTTAGAAAAATCACATGTCCAAAGCAGACTTTTCCATTAACTGTTAAAATAATGGAAAAAGTAGTTTGCCTAGCATTTCGGCCTGTTGAAACTTGGAAGAGACATCTATTTCGAAAGCTTGAGTTTGCATATCATTAGATTCACAATGAAAACACATTAAGTGAAAAAGACTTACAAGTAGGCTCACATTTACATTAAAATCATGTCATATGCACCATCGACATAATCTTAAACATAGAAATAAAGGAATTCATTTTAATCATAGCTCCAAATTGATGCTCTCCATTTCTGAAAACCTCTTAATCAGGAAATTTCCAAAAAGATACTTAAAATGCATAGTAACACTTTTCAGAGCAATTCCAAAATTTAATGTGTGCAAATTATTCATATATTCATAATTTTATTATCACACATCAGATTGGGGAATCAAATGCAGGGCAAAGGGAATATCTATTACCTGCTGAAAAAAAAAAAAAAAAAGAAAAGAAAAAGACCCATAAGTGAAAAGAACTTAAATATTGTAACTGCCTTCCTATGGACTCAGAGCTCTCCCTAAAGCTCTCACTACATAATAAAGTTGGCAGTTCTCATCTATTGAAAAGGCTAAATTGGTGGGAACTTTTCTTTTTTAAAAAACTTTCTTTTGTCCAGGCACAGTAGCTTATGCCTGTAATCCTAGAGCTTTGGGAGACTGAGGCGGGTGGATCACGAGGTCAGGAGTTCGAGACGAGCGTGGCCAACATGGTAAAACCCAGTCTCTACTAATAATACAAAAAATTAGCCGGGTGTGGTGGCAGGCACCTGTAATCCCAGCTACTCGGGAGGCTGAGGCAGGAGAATCGCTTGAACCTTGGGAGGTGGAGGTTGCAGTGAGCTGAGACCGCATCACAGCACTTCAGCCTAGGCGACAGAGCAATACTCTGTCTCAAAAAAAAAGCTTTCTTTCACAGAGTCGGGCTCTCTGTAGAACTGAACCAAACCGTGATGTGGCCAGCTGTTTTTCTGAAACTGCTTTTGTTTGATTTGGAAAGTTTTAAAAATAGGTCCAGCGAGGAAGGGAATAAATGACTGAAAACGGAAATACGAACAGGCCTTGATGTTATAGCCAGCCCAGGAGAGCTCTCAGCAAAGTGACTATGCTGGTCATTATTATTTCCTAAAATTAGAAATTCTCCTAAAAGTTAATAGGAGAAGAAAAGAGGCTTTTGGCCAAAGTGCCATAGGCTGGGAGGGTAGAATTGAGGCCTCAGGCACGGCTGTGGTTTGAATGTGTCCCCCAAAATTCACGCGTTGGAAACTCAATCCTCAGTGCTACAGTGTTGAGAGGTGAGACCTTTTTAGGAGGTGATTAGGTCATGAAGGCTCAGAGCTCATGAATGGATTCATGCTGGAATCCTTCTAAAATAATGAGTTCTGGATCGGGTGCAGTGGCTCACCCCTGTAATCCCAGCACTTTGGGAGGCCGAGACAGGCGAATCATTTGAGGTCAGGGGTTCAAGACCAGCCTGGGCAACGTGGCGAAATCCTGTCTCTGCTAAAAATACAAAATTAGCCGTGCGTGGTGCTGCATGGCTGTAATCCCAGCTGCTTGGGAGACTAAGGCACAAAAACTGCTTGAACCTGGGATGCAGAGGCGACCATGAGCTGAGATTGTGCCACTGCATTCCAGCCTGGGCAACAGAGCGAGACTCCATCTCAAAAAACATACATATATATAACATGTTCCCATAAAGACTTCTACCTGACTGCTCACAGCAGCATTATTCATTACAGCTAGAAAGTGAAGGCTGGGTGCAGTGGTTCACGCCTGTAATCCCAGCACTTTGAGAGGTCGAGGCAGGTGGATCACAAGGTCAGAGGTTTGAGACCAGCCTGACCAACATCTCTACTAAAAATGAAACCCTATCTCTACTAAAAATACAAAAATTAGCTAGGCATGGTGACACATGCCTGTAATCCCAGCTACTCAGAAGGCTGAGGCAGGAGAATCACTTGAACCCAGGAGGTGGAGTTGGCAGTGAGCCAAGATCAAGCCACTGTACTCTAGCCTGAGTGACAGAGTGAGATTCTGTCTCAAAAAAAAAAAAGTGAAAATAGCCCAAATGTTTCTGAACGTATGATGAACTGATAAATACATGAACAAAATGTGGCATACGCATAGAACAGATTACTATTCTTTGGCCGTAGGAGAGATTAAAGTACTGATTCACGCTAGGCATGGATGAACCTTGAAACCATTACGTGAAGTGAAGGAAGCCAGACACAAAGGGCCACCTACTGTACGATTCCGTTTATATGAAATGTCCGGAATAGGCAAATCCGCAGAGACAGAAAGTAGATTAGTTGGTTGTGAGGGGCTGGGTGGGTTGGGAATGGCGAATGACTGCTAGTGGGGACAGGTTTATTTTGGGGGTGATGGAAATGTGGAATTAGGTAACGATGATTGATGCATGAGTCTATGGATATGCTAAACCCCACCTAACTATACGCTTGCTTTCTTTCTTTATTATTTTTATTTTTGAGACAGGGTCTGGCTGTAATTGCCCAGGCTGGAGTACAGTGGTGCGATCTTTGCTCAATGCTGCCTCCGCCTCCTAGGCTCAAGCAATCCTCCCACCTCAGCCTCCCGAGTAGCTGGGACTATAGCCGTGTGTCAACATGATTAGCTAATTTTTGTGTTTTTCTTGGTAGAGACGGGGTTTTGTCATGTTGCCCAGGCTGGTCTCGAGCTCCTGGGCTCAAGCAGTCTGCCCGCCTTGGCCTCCCAAAGTGCAGAGATGACAGGTACCAGCCACCCCACCCAACCATACACTTTAAAAGAGTGATCTTGCTGGGTGTGGTGGCTCATGCCTGTCATCTCAACTGTTTGGGAGGCTGAGGTGGGAGGTTCCCTTGAGCCCAAGAGTTTGAGACCAGCCCGGGCAACAAAGGGAGACCCCATCTATACAAAAAAATCAAAATATTAACCAGGTGTGGCGGTGTGTGCCTTTGGTCCCAGCTAATCAGGAGGCTGAAGTGAGAATGTTGCTGGAGCCCAGGAGGTGGAGGTGGTAGTGAACTATGACTGTGCCATTGCACTCTAGCCTGGGCAACAAGTGAGACCTGTCCGAAAACAAAAAACAAAACAGTTATCTTCATGATATGTGAATTATATCTCAAAGCTCTTATTAAAGTAAAATAA
>PVKP010018710.1:0-43800 GCA_004027715.1 Plecturocebus donacophilus | reverse complement strand
TTCTCTCTTGATCCTGTGATAATCAGGCTTCAGCCCCACCATTTTAACGAAACTCCTGTTGTCAACGTTACTAACGACTTCTGTTTACTAAATCTAATAGACCAGTCTCAGTCCTTTTCTTATTTGGTGTATCAGCTGCATTTGACAAAGTTGATCATTTTTCTCCTGAAATACCCCTTGGTTTGCCTCTGAGAAACCAATAGAATAACTCCTTATCAGTCTCCTTTTTGGTTCTTCAGCTTCCAAATCTCTAAACATTGAAAAACTCAGGGCTTAGTCTTTATACCTCCACTGCAGCACAATATATGGCAGTTTGATTCTTCTAATTGCTCAGGCTCAAAACTCTGGAGTTAATCTTATTTTACCCTCTACATCAGTCCATCAGCAAATTCTGTCAGCTCTGTTTTTAAAATATATATCAAACCAAATCACTTCTCACTATCTCCACTGCTCAAAATCGAAGCAACTATCATGTCCAGGCTTGACTATTTTAGTAGTGTCCTAGTTAGACTTTCTATGTAAGTCAAATAATGTCCCCAAATCCATCTAAATTCAAAATAAAATCCAAAGTTTCCACATATATTAAAAAAGCTTTGCATACTTCAGCCCCTGGCTACTTCTTTGATCTCCTCTGCCAGTCTGGAATTCACTAACTGCAGCAGTCCTCCCTTATTAGCAGTTTCGCTTTCTGTGATTTAGTTACCCTCAGTCAACTGTGGTCCAAAAATATTAAATGAAAAATTCCAGAAATAAACAATTTGTGAGTTTTAAATTGCACATCATTCTGAGTAGCATGAGGAAATCTAGCACAATCCCATTCCGTTCTGCCTGGGACATGAATCTCCCTTTGTCCAGCAAATCCACATTGTGTACACTACTAGCCTAATGGTCACTTAATAGCCATCTTGATGATCAGATTGACTGTTGCAATATTGCAGTGCTTGAGTCCAAATTTTACTTAGTAATGACCCCAAAGCACAAAAGTAATGATGCTGGCAGTTTGGATATGCCAAAGAGAAGCTATAAAGTGCAAGCATTAAGCAAAAAAGTAAAAGTTCTTGACTTAATAAGGAAAGAAAAAACTCATATGCTGAGGTTGCTAAGATCTGCAGTAAGAACACATCTTTCCGTGAAATTATGAAGAAGGGAAAAGAAATCGATTCTAGTTTTGCTGCCATACCTCAAGCCGCAAAAATTATGGCCACTTCAGTGTCTGATAAGTGGTTAAGATGGAAATGTTCTTAAATTCATGGGTAGAAGACATGAACAGAAATGTGGTCTGATTGCTGGCAATCAGGTTCAATACTATCTAAGTTTTCAGGCATTCACTGAAGATCTTAGAATGTATCCCCAAGGATAAGGGGAGACTACTATATACTTGTTATTCTCTTTGTTTGGAAAACTCTTCCCCTAGATTATCCATATACCTTACTCTCTCACTTTATTCAGGTCTCAAATGCCATCTTATTAGAGAGACCCTTTCAGACCAGTCTATCTATAATAAGTTTACTCTTCTGTAATAAGTTTACTCTTCCTGCGATATACCCAACCCTTAAAACAGTGCCTAGCACATTGTAAGCAGCTAATAAGTGTTTGTTGAATTAACTGTTGAAATTCTTACTCTTCTAATAATGATGAAAAGATGGGTTTTTCTTTCCACTTTCTATGTAAGTCTTAACTTTATATCTGATCTTTTTTCCTCCTAAGATCTTGTTTACATTGTCTCAAAGTATACGTCAGTGAGAAATTGTGTTTTTCTGGGTTGTATAAATTAATGGGTTATTTATAGTGTTGCTGCTTCTACTACTAATCCCAGTGTGTTTTTCTCAGTATTTGGATATGATTCCTTAAAAGGCAACAAATTTCTTAGATTCTAACCTAGCTTTATTTTTTTTATTATAAATAATAGCACAGAGTCTTCTGTTAAATCATTCATTTATGAATTTAAAGGCCATCAGTACCAAGTATTTATTTTACTGCCTTACCTAATCCTCTAAGAAGTCTACCTGTCCTATATTGGCTAATGAAGGGAGAAAGTTCTAACTTCTCTTTACTGAATTAAAAGTGAAAGCTTCACATTTTTATAAGATTAAACTAATGAAAAATATTGACTCACCAACATCTCCCTGGTATTCTTTTCTCTTCTATTTATTTGGTTTCTCTGTGTATCATATATATGTGGGCTTTAAATAATAGGAAGAAATATATAAGACCTCAAGTCTGATTTTAGCAGTTCTTGGTTTGTTTTAACAAGTAAGGAAATAATCCTACTTGTTCTGTGGGTATGCAGATACATGAATGTTACTTATAAATGCCCTTGTGCTGCCATATCTGTGTCTCTAACATCAGGGGATGGATTTCAGAGAAGTTAATGAGGTGTTTATATTCTATTTTTTATTGGGTATCCAGAAATGTTAAACTTTAAGCGTTATCTTCAAGAGTTCTCATATACAATTAGCTATTTCAGTATAAAATTAAATAATTAACTGGTGAACACTACTTATGACTATGTTCTCAGGATATTTTTTAAGTTACATTGTATGTCATGCTGTTTTCCTAAGTGAACTTTTAAGAAGAAATATTATAATAACGAATATATTTGAACTTTTAAACATAGTTTTTATAGCTCTTAATTTCAAGGCAAAAAATGATTTTGGCGCCTTTTCTTCCTTTGTATTAATCTTACTGCCTCAGTGCCAGGAGCCCAATTAGCATATAACTGAGTTTTGCATTTAAGTAATTTCTGGAGGTCCCTGAGAAATATAATTGTCCTGAGGTCAAAGGGTCTGTAATCTAAAGAATCTGGTCTGTGTCCTTGTTAACTCACTGCATTCATTGGAAGTGGATTTTAAAGAACAAGTAGGCATTTTTAGGCCAAGAGGTAGATAAAGCAATATTTTCTTAAGTAGATTCCTAAAATAGCCCCTAAAGATAGATAGTAAAAACATTAAGTTGTCAAGTAATATGGGAAAATACTATGTTATTATGAATTAAACCAATTTATCTCTTTCTTCTTAATATCTCTTTCCTCTTAATATATTGAGAGACTACTGTTCCACAAATATGAAATTTCTGAAATATTAGTATTCATGACAAAGTAAACAGCATTTTTAAAACCTCAGAAAGATGATACAGCATAGTGTGTTTGGAGAATAACTGGTAGTTCCATCTGACCAGAGAATGATGAGATTATGGGATTAAAGGAGTGGCAGGAAGTGAGCTCAACCAGATGGTGAAGTCTCATTGTTAAAAATCTGTCCTATCAGTGGTGGGGGAACCAATGAAGACTTTTAAGAACAGAAGTAGCAAGAACTCATTTGCATTTTAGAAGGAATGGGCATGAAAAGCTGAGGCTTTAGGGCAGAGTGTTCAGACCTCTTTTCTTTTCTTGGAAACGGAGTCTTGTTTCCCAGGCTGGAGTGCAATGGTGCGATCTTGGCTCATTGCAACTTCTGCCTCCTGAGTTCAAGAAATTCTCCTGCCTCAGCCTCCTGAGTATCTGGGATTACAGGCGTCCACCACCACACCCAGTTAATTTTTGTAGTTTTAGTAGAGATGGGGTTTTCCCATGTTGGGCAGGCTGGTCTCGAACTCCTGACCTTGTGATCCACCTGGCTCAGCCTCCCAAAGTGCTGAGATTACAGGTGTGAGCCACCATTCCTGGCCTAGAAGACAAGTGATACATAATTGTGAACTGAAGATCTGGCTTTGGTTAGAGGATGATGAGTGGATGATGATATTATTAACAAATAGATTATCAGAAAGAAAACAAGTTTCCTGATAAAAGATAAATGAGTTCAGTTTTTGGACCTGTTTGGCTTGAAGCCCTGGATGGCATAGACATATATTAAGAATGTGATGGAAAATCTGATCTGCAGTTCTAAAGAGCAGTGTTAACTGAACTATGTATAGATTTGAGTGTCAGTATGATATTTCAAATGATAAAAGGACAGGCGAGAGAGAGATAATAGACATCTTTCTGATGAGAAATGTTTATGCACCCACCTGAATTTTTCTGTGGTTAATTTACTTCAAATCCAGAATCTCCGATTCTGAGTTTCTGAAAATTTTTTTAATGTTATCTAAATCTAGAAAGTATTTCTTCAACGAGTAAACATCAGGAGGGCTGTGATTACTTTTGTTATATGGTCAGTTGGTTTTGCGTATGTGTGCTTGTGCATGCTTACACACTATAGTTTTTTATTTTTATTTTTATGTAGAGACAGGATCTCACTATGTTGACAAAGCTGCTCTCAAACTCCTGGCCTAAAGCAGTCTTCCCACCTCTGCCCCTTAAGTGCCAGCATTACTGATGAGCCGCCATAGCTGGCTGTACACTGTGTTTTAAATCAGCTATTGACCATTACTTTTGCATTTAAAAGACTAAACAGTGAAGACATAGAATTTGTATTTATTGAACTAGATTGTGGCCAAAAAAAGCACTTATTCTGGGTATACAATTGCCAGTGCAATGCTAAAGAAGTATTCTTTACAATAACCATTAAGGTAAGTCTTGGAAAAAAAAGATACACACATACACACACACACACACACACACACACATATATATATATTTTACTAAATCCAAGTCATTTATATACATATGCGTGAACTCAAGGACTCCCACCACATGACATTTTCTTGAAAAATAAACATTAGCATGTCTTTCATGCTGATTTTAGATTGAAATCAAATATATTATCAAAAGCCTAATGTTTAATAATGATGAAAATTTCTCTGGTGTCAGAAAAACAGATTAAATAAATACAGAGGGGAGGCAGCATAGTGCATTCTAAAGTAGAAAAAAGTTCTATTCATATTTTTCTTAGTAAGCTTTATTACTATTTAGCAAAGAAGTTGTTCGTACTGTGTATATATGGATCCTATTCAAAATATTTTACTAATAAGGATTTATGGTTTCTGGGGTGGTAGATAAGACCACACACCTTGAAGTGAGACCAGCAAGATTCAAATCCTGACTCTATCATGGAGTAATTGTGTGACAAGCTACTTCATTATTTTTGTTTACTTTTATTCATCTGACAATGTAATAACAGTACCCAACTTCTTTGAGCTGTCATGAAAAAGAATTGATCTAATAAATAAAGCATGCTTAGCACATCGTAATCATTCAGTAGTGCTAATACCAGCAAATAAGAACATCCCTTCCGTGGACTTCATATATACAGGTTGAGCACCACTAATCCAAAAATCCAAAATCTAAAATGCTCCAAAACGTGGAACTTTTTGAGTGCCGATATGATACAACAAGTGGAAAATTCCACCCATAAGTACTTAAAGTACATAAACTTTATTTTGAGCACAAAATTATTTAAAATATATTAAATAATTAATAATAAATAATATTAAAATATTATTTAAAATATTCAGGCTATTTGTATAAAGTATATGTGAAACATGAATAAATTATGTGTTTAGACGCGGGACCCATCCCCAAGATATCTCATTATGTGCTTGCAAATTTTCCAAAATCCAGAAAAAATATTTCTGAAACTCCAAATACTTCTAGTCCCAAGGATTTCAGACTCAACCAATATTCATGATGGGTCTAAGTATACACAATTGTAATGATATTCCTCAAACATCCCTAGCGCCTCTCTACCTGAAGACTTTTGCATCAGCAGTTCCATTTATATGGTGTGCTTTTTCTCTTGTTTCCCATGACTGGCTGCTTCTTATTATTCAAATTTCAATTTAGTTACCTGCTCAATGATGCCTTCAAGATTACCTACTATAAAAGATTCACCTAGTCAATTTCAACTGTATTATTCTATTTTAATTTTCTCCATATTATCACTTAATTTTTTGTTGTCTAACTCCCATCACTGGAATGTAAACACCACCCTTGTTCTCCATTGTTTCCAGCACCTTGATCAGGGCCAGGCATACAATAAGTGCTTTAAAATATATTTGCTAAATTAATGAACTACTCTGTTGAGGTTATAATGAAAGAACCAGAGAAAAAGAGGGAGATTCAAAATTTCAGTATGGGGAAAAAATGCCAGTTTCTGCCTTCCTCGGCCTTCCCTAGGCCCTGAACCAGTATACCTATTTCAGTAGACTCAGGTCTCCCAACTGGTATAGTTTAAGTATAATCTTGCTATTTTAGATCTGACATCCATTGTTACTTAGGATGAGATATGGTCACCCACACGTGTCCTATAGTGCAAGCTTTCTCTGCATAGCTCTTTGTATTTTTCCCTTTTCCTAAACCCTGCTGCTTGGAGCATTCTTAAACACTACCGCTGGCCAAGGCGCGGTGGCTCATGCCTGTAATCCCAGCACTTTGTGAGGCTGAGGCCAGTGGATCACCTGAGGTCAGGAGTTCAAGACCAGCCTGGCCAACATGGTGAAACCTTGTCTCTACTAAAAATACAAAAATTAGCCAGGCATGTTGGTGTGTGCCTATAATCCCAGCTACTCGGGAGGCTGAGGCAGGAGAATTGCTTGAGCCCAGGAGGCGGAGGTTGCAGTGAGCTGAGATCATGCCATTGCACTCCAGCCTGGGTGACACAGCAAGACTCTTGTCTCAAAATAAATACATATATAAATAAATAAATAAACACTGCTACTGCTAGGTACCATCCATCAAATTAGACCTGTGTGGATATCAATACTTACCCAGATTGAGTCCTTTTTGAATACTAATTTGGATCACTGTTCCCACCCCTACTCATGCCTGTAGCTGGGTTCTTACCCCCAGGGTCTTTTTCTTTATACCATCCCTTGCTACTGAGAGCCTAACATTCTTTACAGTTAGGTCCATAAAGTTAGGAAAGGGAAAAGGAACAGTAGAACTGGAATGCAAAACTACCTTTGAGGTTTAAACAGTCCCTATGTAACTTGAATGAATACCCCTGCCTTTGAGTGTTAACTTTTAAGTTTAATAACTATTCTCTATAAGGTTATTGTCATAGTATTGAGCACTATTTCATGTATAGGTAGGTGCCCTGATAAACACTATTAAATGATGCTACTTCTTACAAAGCCAGTATTACAGTATTTGTCTGATGCTCCATTGCCACATAAATAACCTCTGCAAAGTTCAGTGCCTTTTCATAACAATTATTGATTTTATTTACAATTCTGCAGTTTGGTTAGGGCTTGGTGGGAAAGCTTGTCTGTTCTTCATACCGCATCTGCAGAGGAGGCTTGACATCTTAAAGTATGGTTCTGTGTTCCAAGAGCAACCATCTCATAAAGACAAAAATTGGAAGCTGCCAGAAAAGAGCACAGTGTTGTTTCTGTATTATATAGAACAAACAGTCATGAGACTGAAATTCAAGAGCAGATATAGATGCTACCTCTCAATGGAAATACCATATTTTAATATGTGAAGAATTTAGGGCCATGTCACCCTAGATATTCAGCATTTCATTTTCAAAACAAAACAAAATATATGACAAAAAAGTGAAGAAGAAAACCTGTAATGTCAGATCGTAGTGGATATTAGGACACCATGTGCACAAAAGAAGTATTTTTAAAAAATCACTTGACTCTGGGAAAGTTATCACCATTTCAGACTACTACCTGGCACTTAATCTAACTACTGTGAAACATCAAATTGGAAGCCAAGTGAGGATTACTTGAATGGCCTCAAAAGTTAACAAAACTATTAAGACACCTTACTGTTAACTTAAGATTCTGAAAAAGAGGGAAAAGAAATACTTATTTTCTACAGTTAGCTTTTTTGTTCTAAACGCATTTCAGTTTGGTCTTGTGGGCAACTTAGACCATATTATGGACTTAAAACAACAACAACAAAAACCCAAAATACCAGAGCAAAGTAATGTTTACTTAGTGTGGTGTAAATGGTATTTGGATGAAATGAAAATATATGTGTTTGGTTAACTCTGGATTCTGATATTCTGGTTAAAGTGTTTTTTTCATCTTAGAAAAAAAATAGCAGGAATAAGAAGTTTTTACAATTTCCATTATTCACTGTATCTAAGCTCTTCTGTAAGCAAAGCAGAAGCTTTGGCCTGGTGAAAAATGTTATTATACTTTCTTCAACTTTTGTCCCTCAACCCAAGATCTTGCCTGAACAGTTTTTAGTTATTGGCTTTTTAAAAGATGTTTTAGAATTAGATATGGAAGAGTGAAAGGTGCATGCTATTTTTAGTCAGCATCTGCAGTACTGTAACGTGAAAGATCTTCCCAATCTATTTTCATTTCTTTCCTTCCGGATAATCTGATTTTGCAACAAATTGATTGCTCAACCTCTCCATGTCACTTTTCAATAAAATCAAAAAGGTTGCTACAGTCCCAAGGTGGGGAAATGGTCTCCTTCTGGGAAGGGTGAGACCCAAAGGTCAATTCATTAATCAGAGTGACTTAGGAGATCTCTAATGCCTTAGCAATATATTCTGAAATCCTGACATTCAGAACTTAAATTGATCCTTTGCACTGGTAAGCCTGCTCTTGAAAATTTTTATTTAGGGAAAAATCTGAAGTAAAATGTATTTTAAAACTGACTCTGAAGAATTAAATTTTTCCCTAAGATATAACTACTAGGAAATCGCTCATTTCCCTGCTAGAAAGCACCTCATTTCCTTGAACTTGCACACATAAAAAAGACACCAGCATTGAAATTCTGACATCACAATTACTTAAAGCCATCTGTTTAAGACATAACAGATCATATTGAAAAACAGACTGAATCTGACATTAGAAATCCTACTTTAGAGTCCCAGCTTCACCATTTACCAGCTGCATGTCTTTGAACAAGTGCTAAGTTTGAGCAACCTGTTTAGTTATCGGTGTCCTCATTTGTAAAATAAAAAAAAGTCATCCATTCTAACAACCTGACAGAGTTTTGAGGTTAGATGGTGTATCAAATATGCAAGTGCTTAATATATTGCAAAGCATCATATAAGCACAAAGTATCCATCATTTTAGGAACTTTATATGGATTTTTGTAAGTTGTGGCTGTTAAACTTTCTTTTAAGAACATTGTACAATATGATTAATAAAATACATTTTCCAAGTTCAAATATAATGTTTTATACTAATTAAACAAAGTATATGTTCATTAAGGATAGAAACTAAGAGTTATATATCTTTATATCCCTAACATTATATAGAACAGTTCTATATAGGCCAAGTTGGTTGTTTGATGTGTTGAATGAATGCTTGAGAAAGATACTCATGAGGTCATTATTCCTCATAATTTGGAAGTATAAATAAGCCTTTTTAACATTATGAATTCCAATGAATTCTGCTGTATTTTCAGTTAATTATTGAATACTCTAATAGTGTATATAACAAAATTCTAAGAGTGAAAATGCCATCACACTGTTAAGCTGTCGATTATTTCATAGACTGAAATGTGGGGTTTGTGAATGAGGGAGACTATCAGATTATTAGTATCCACTGTTGCAAGAAAATTGTCACACTGAGGTCAGTATGGCTAAGAGGATTAGTGATGATAGCCTCCAATTGGCTTTAAAAAGGTAAAATTAAAATAACTATTGTAGATTTTTAGTATTTTCAACAAGTTATCTTCAAAATTTAAATAAAGTTGCCCTAATCTACATTGTAAATGTTATTTTGCTGCCTAATTTCATGTATTTCCTCAGGAGTTTCTTTAGGAATTCTGTTCTTCCATTCTAGCTTTTGAAGTCTACTCATACCGCTTCGAATCGCTGTTTTCTTATTGTCTCACAAAAGTTTTCAGAAACTTTTCTAACTCATTTAAAATACTGTTTTATAGTTGACTTCTTTTACTGTTTTAACGAATACATGCATAGCATAGATATCTAACTTATTTTCATACTTAGTACCTGTAAAAATTAGCATAATGCCTTGAAATGCAGTTTGTCATAATTGCAGAGAAAATTCATTATTAAACTTTTATTGAGAACCTGTTATGTGCTTATCAGTCTCCTGGTATTCTTTTCATTTAATTGGGCCCAAGTTTATGCAGTTTCAGGAAAAATTATTCATATCTATTTCAGGGAGACAGAAGCAATTTCAGCTAATGGTTTTTTGGGGTAGTTATAATGAATTATACTTAGGTATCATTTTATAATAAGAAATTGTTTCACTGGTTAATAACAATAGATTTTATAGTATAAAATATTTGTTATTTTGGGTACTAACAAAAAGTTTGAAAAAGTAACTTTTTTTTCTTTTGTCTTTAAAAAAATTGTTATTATGACAAAAGTAATACATGTTTTAAATTCATCCTGGAATAAGGAAAGGTGATGGGGTTCCTAAAGTTTTAAAGCAAGGAAATAGGTTTTAAGCAAAGGGAACAAATTATATAAAGGAACTAACTCATAAAGTGTGAAAACTTCAAAGAAATGCCACTTGTGTTTAGAGGCTGGAACATTGGGCATATGTAGAAAATAGCAAATGAGGTTAGCAAATTAATCAGGGCCCAGATCATTAAAGGCCTTGCTTTCTTGCCAAGACATTAACATTTTTTTTCTTAAAGCAGAGAGGAGCCTGTAAAGCTATTTAAGCAAACGAGAGATACTTTAATGGGTAGATTTGGAAGGGACTTTAGTAATATACCAAGGAAAAGCATGCTCAGTGATTAGCTGTGGAACAACGAGACAGAATGTGGTGAGCATAGTGTGTCAGGGGTATACCAAGGGAAGAGGAGCCTGAGAAGGAGATGAGGAGAATTTAATAAGGAGTTCAAAAGATTTCTTGATCTAGAACACTGGGGTTCAAAATGATTCAATGAGTTTAATTGATTCAATTTTATTTTTTAATTAAATCACTTAATGGCAGAGAGCACAATTGGCAGAGAGCACACTTGCTCTAGATAATTTTATGGATAATTGTGTCTAATTTGAGGAAAAAATGATACGGACTAACATTGTAAAAGAACACCTTTAGTTTCTAATGATGTAAAATTCAATGTGCTGTCTATTCAGATTGAACTTGTCCCTAAGCAGCTCTAAGCACATTAAAGATGAAAGCAAGGCCATGTTTTCAGTAAGACATAGAGAGGCAAACAACAAGCAATGTCATTTCCTATCTGGCCCTGCCTGCTTATATTTTCAGGTCAATCTGATGTTCTATTACTTCCCCACTGATCTGTCATTTTTAGGTGCAAGTGAGTTAATGGTAGTTTTCTCCTAAACATGCCGTATTATTCTTGTCATGGCCAGCCCCATTCTTTCTGGTAAGTTTCTGATCCTCCTTAAAAACTCAACTGAAATGCTCAAGTCTCTGTTAAGGCCATTCTAATGTCTCAAGACATTTCTGCTTTATCTTCAATGTACATACTTTTGCACATAATTAACATGCACCTTCTTCTTAGATACCCTGTTAACTTCTTATGGACTAAAACTGTATCTTCTTATTCATCTTGAGATGTGTCCTCGGCATATAGATGAGTATTAGGCATATAAGTAGGTACCTTAGTTGTTGTTCCAAGCATGGAAACCATAGCTACCGTGAGGATAGAACCTTGGCTTTGCTGTTGATTGCCCTGTAAAGCACGGTAAATGACAAGTCTTCAGCTTGTCTTTCTTAATGCTGCTAATCAGACCTGTTTTTAAAGCATTAATGTTTGTAGTTGTCATCTTCCCTTTCACCTGCCCGAGGTTCTATGAGTGCCATCTTGTCTGTTCAATTGTCTTACACCTTCTCTAAGAGTGATCTACACAACACTCACCTCTGCTGAAGAAATTTGCTTTTGCTCTGTTGATTTTTTTTTTAACTATTTCAGTGTGCTTTTAAAAGCTCTAAACATTAGTTTTAGCCTTATCCTTTCTCTATATTTTTTTTTTAAAAAATCACAGAATATGGTTGGTGTGCTATATCTCAAAGAAATGCTTTGAAAACAAAACAGCAAGATAATCTTTAGTAAAAACATTTAATGTGTATCCATGCACTCTTTTGTAAGTAAGTTATAATACGTAAGATATTTGTTACTTCAAGCCACGAAACAAAAAGTTGAGCTGCCTGATTTGGAACATAAATTACTACACTGAACATGTGTGTACTGGCTGTACATGTACACATTTTCCAGTGATTTTTTTTTTCATTATTTGATGCTTTGGATAAACCAAAAATGCTGGTGTTTTAACATGACATCCCCCTTGTTTAAAAATTAGCTCCTTTGGTCGGGCACAGTGGCTCACACTTGTAATCCAAGTACTTTGCGGGGCTGAGGCAGGCGGATTATGAGGTCAAGAGATCGAGACCATCCTGGCCAACATGGTGAAACCCCATCTCTACTAAAAATACAAAAATTAGCTGGATGTCGTGGCGTGAACCTGTAGTCTCAGCTACTTGGGAGGCTCAGGCAGGAGAATTTCTTGAACCCAGGAGGTGGAGGTTGCAGTGAGCCGACATTGTGCCACTGCACTCCAGCCTGGCGACAGAGCGAGACTCCATCTCAAAAACAACAACAACAACAAAATTGGCTCCTTTACCCCTCTACTTTCTTTTCCGGCAATGCAAACCACACTGAAGTTGTTTGATCCAGTACCTCCTAACTGTAATTAGATAAAGAAAAAATTCATTTGCAGAATAATTGCATTGCAGAACAAATGACATCATTTGTAATAAAACATTCTACACTTAGGTTTTGTTTTTCCATGATGCCAGAGAGCCATCATTTTTAGTCAAGCTAAAAATAGATTGTAATTTTATGCTTGTAAATAAGGTCTCAGGCACAAGGATACTGGACAAAAATAGAAAGTAGGATTTGATTTTTAAATTAATACTGTAGCCCAAAATACCCCTTCTTTACCTTGTTAAATATATTTGAGATCCTGCTCATATTTCCTGAAGCTTCATAATATTTATAAAACTGGAATGGAGAAAGAGAATGCTTTATCAGAGGCAGTTTTTCCATAAAGCATCTGAGCACCTTGCTGCTGTATTTTTAGTCCAATCTCTGTGAATATTATGTGCAGCATATGGTCTCTCAACTTAAACACAACCCCGAAAAGTACTTCTTTGCCTTTGCCTTCAACCTTCATTTCAACATCTATTTTTTTGTATGCAAAAATGCAGTATTAGCAAGAAAAACAGATATCCTTCAGCATTTACTTCTGAAACAAACCTAAGGAAGTTAGGTAATTCTAAATTTCTAATAAAAATGTGGCATAGCACTTGATATTAGATATTTCATTTAATAAATTTTTTCTTATCTCCTTATTCTTAACAAAAACATTATTCCTTTTGACTTTCTTTTATGAAATTCTTTGGCTAGGAACTGTTAAGAAATCTACAAACAGAGCAAAGACAGAAATGCTGGTGCTCATTCCTTACTTCACGGTGGCTCCATTTAATAGCGGCATTTTTTACTCTAGGTCTCCAAAGAGCCTCAGAGTTCTTTTCTTTTTGCCTTCTGACACCTCCTTTCCTCCCCTCTTCTTGTTCTTATTCTTTCTCCTGCAAATTAAAACTGCAATGCCATAAAAATAAGGCATATTTGGGTGAATAGAAGGATGGATAGAAGTATGATAAATCAAGTATAGTAAGTTGTTAATGGTAGAATCTAGATGGAGGGTATAAAGGCATTCACTGTAAGATTCTTTCAGTTTTGCTAGATGCTTGAAAGTTGTCATAATAAAATCTCTTAGGAATGGTTACCCATGAAGGGTGGGATGACAGCTTTTACTTATTCTGTGTTTAAATATTGTACACTTATTAGAGAAAAAAATGAAGATAATTCTTTTAAAAGCTACATGAATCTGTCTTCACAAATGAAGTCATCAGACTATTGACTTAAATATTCTTCATATTTGAAATTTACATTAATCCATGCTAAATAATTAAGGATGAGATGAAAGAATCAGCTGTGTATGATGCTCGCATCATTACAATAGGAAATTGGGTACTTCAATTATAGCATATATATAGTGAATGGAATACTATGTAGCCATTAAAATATACAGATAAAAACAAATGCATTGACATGGAAAGATATTTATAATTTTCATATTTTATAATATTTTATATTTTATACTTAGCTAGAACACATAAAATTTTTGAATATAACTGAAAGTAACCATGCATACATATATATAAAATGTTACCTCTGAATTATGAGGTTATGAATATAGATCTTTTTTATTTACATTTAAAAATTTTTCTTAAAATAATATTTTGCCATGCTTTTTATGTAACTTAGTAACATAAGAAAGAGGGAAAACAGAAAAGAGAAAAAAAGAAAAAGGTTATGTCATTTTTCTGTGAAAAAGAAGCAAGGAAACCTTAGTATGTTTAATTTTTTTTATCAAACTAAAAGGATTATCTGGATTTTCCCTTTAATCTATATCATGGAAATCTGTTCTCTTACATTTTCTTAATTTTGCTCTTATAAAGAATGCACTTAAAATATGTAAAAACAAATAATTTCATTCATTCTTCTGAAGATATTTTCATGGACTTGACTAGCAGTTTTGAAAGGACAGTTAAGATGTTTTTCATGTTGTGGGGCCCCAGGCGTTTCATATTTGTAAATGCCCTATCTTTAATCTCTAGTTGTATTATATTTCAATTTCTGACTCAAGGAAAGGAAGCTTCAAAGCAGAAAACAGAAAATCCAGTTTCTCTCTAAATGCAATAACCATTGATATATTTCAGACAATGTAACACCTATGTTTCAAGGTTTCCCAGTGTCCTACCCAGAAGAATCAAGAGTTCAAGGATGTGTTAATTAAGCAATAAAAATATTTTTACTTATTATGGATTTCTATAAGAAGATGTAAGCAATGTGTTGAAATTAGGTACTCTTTACAATATGTCTCTGAAAAAAGATAAAGGGAGAAGACAATTACTGTTATTTTTTCCATTCTGCCAACATTTATTGGACACTTGGTTTATGACCCTAGACTTAATATTTCAGTTATTGTTTCCACTCTTTAAAAGACATATTTTTCCCCACAGATTTTCTTTCAATGGCTATTGAAAGAAATGTTGGATAGAAATAAAAGTAAAACAAGCAAAAATAAAATTCATCTCATGTTCTAGTCCTCTAACAGTCTGTTGTATGGAATTCATCATTTATTCTTTCATATGTATGTATGTGTGTGTTTGCTCCTCCCTCTCCTCTTCCTCTATGCTGGTAGTCTATTTTAAGTGTGTCTTCTTGTTCCCTCAGAATATATAATGTTTTGTATTCTTTGTCTCGTGTCTTTCTCAGGTAAAATGTCCAGTGATCGAGCTTTGAGGAAGCAGCAACAGTTGAACAACCTTGTCTATGTGGTAACAAATCAGGCCAAACCTGGTGACAGAATTGTGGATTTCTGCAGCGGTGGGGTATTATCTCTCTCCCTTTATCCTTTTTAGCCTTTCTAAGATTATATGACTTTTCTATATTACATTCAAGGTCATGTTTTTATTTGGCAAGATTGTGGTTTCAGAATGAGGAAAAGCTATGGGGACCAAGGCTAACTTGTTTGTCTTACTGACTTTTTCAGGGCCATGTTGGAATTGTCCTTGCTCACATGTTGCCATCATGTCAGGTAAAGCCTGAATAAGAGATAAAAGGAAATATTTAAAAACTATATAGTTTAGCTAGCCAAATTTGGCTTATCCCTGCTCTTGGAGTTTCTTATCATTCACCCAAGTCAAATATGTGGCACAGGCATTTTCTTTTCTTTGAAGTAAACTTTCTTAAGAAAAAAATGTAAAGTAAGATCACAAAAGAGTTATCAATTTTTAAAAGAGGTTTATATGTTTAAGAAATTTTTCAAAGAAATAGCTATTTTATTGCTAAATAAAATAATTATGATTCAACTAGTTTAATTTTCAGTATAATTTTAAATGGAAATACTGGCCTCTGAAACTTGCTGAGCATGTTCTTTTAGTGTCTTGATTTTGATCCATTGCATCAAAATTATAACAATAGCAAAATTTTTTTAAAGAAAAAAAAATCTGATCCATCAAATGCTTTGCTTTTCTTGTTCTCATTAAGTCATTGTCCATTTGGATGCTTATTGTTGCAAATTTTAAAAATACAAACAATTTGTCCCTTGCTTTCACTCAATATTTTATCATAAATGTTTTTCCCTGTTGCTAATAGTTTTACATATAATCGTATTTCAGAGACAACCAAATGTATTTTTAAGTAAATATATCATAATTTATTCAATCACTCTCACAATTTGTTAGAATGTTGTGCTGATTTTATTCTTCTGCTATGTTAAATCAGTTTCTTACAGTGACCATTTTTTAGCATAAAAGTCTGGTTTTTTTGTTTTGTTTTTAATACAAACTCAACTGCAACAGAGTCTTTGCTAGTGAGCTCTCTGGAAGTTGTGAACTAATTGTAGTGAATACTTCTGGAAGAAAAAAATATGTAAAAGAACTAACAGACTGAGCAGAATAACATGTAACAGAATGATGGTGAGGCGTGGGGGACAGCATTCTTTTCTTTTTAGAGAAAAAAAAACAGGAAAATATAAAGAATCCTGGGAGAAGGGGCAGGTGTTTGTTTTATTATTAAGGAAAGCAACAATTTCGTGATTGAGTAGGAGTAAGAGAGCTCACAGAGTAAAATTCTGAAGAAGCAGAGTCAGGGATGTAGTATCTTTTCTTCTCTTTAATAGTTGTGGACGCTTAGAAAAGTTGAAACCAAAAATGAGTAATCTTGTCTAGAATAAAGGCTAGAAAGCCTTTGACACCAAGTATATACTAACAGGTTTTTTAAACAGATTTTCTTCTGACAGACAAATATACGAACAAAATAAGAACTAAGAATGATAGTGATGAAAGTGACTTAATTCTTTACATTTTTCTCCATTTAGACCATCTTCTCTGCCTAGATTATCACTGAAGGCTCCTAACTGGCTTCTCTGCCATCTGGCCTTGCTCTCACCAGTCCATACCATAAATTACAGACTACTAAAACTTCTTTTATCATAAATGCATGATCTGGTTGCTGTTTACCTCTCCAGCCTCATTTTCATCCTTCACACTCTGTCCCAACACCACTATCACCAAAAATGTGTACCAGTTCTCTCAGTTCTTCAAACACACCATACTCTTTCTCATCTTGAGCCTTCATGTGTGTTTCTCTGCCTGAAAGACTCTTCCCTTCCCTCAGCTGATTTGAATTCATTTTTTAGGACTCAGTTAATGTGTTACTTACCCATGAAAACCTTCCTTAGTCATCAAGTTTGAGTGCTCCCATTGACATTGTTTATCTTTGATTTAACACTTATCACACTGTATTATTATTATTTTTTGATGCTTTGTTTTTATTTGGTCGGTTGGTTGGTTGGTTGGTTGGTTGATTGGTTGGTTTTGAGATGGATTCTCCCTGCAACACCCAGACTGAAGTGCAGTGGCACGGTCTCGGCTCACTGTAACCTCTGCTTCCCAGGTTCAAGCGATTCTCTTGCCTTAGCCTCCTGAATAGCTGGGACTACAGGCGCACACCATTAAGCCTGCCTAATTTTTGTATTTTTACTAGAGATGGGGTTTTACCATATTGGCCAGGCTGGTGTCAAATTCCTGACCTCAAGTGATCCGCCCGCCCTGGCCTCCCAAAGTGCTAGGATTACAGGCGTGAGCCACTGCACCCAGCCCTCACTGTATTATTATTGCGTGTTTCACTTATATCACTATGCTATAAGAATAATTCAAGGACATTTCATTTTTCCTTTTTGTACTGGATTATATGACACACTTCCTGCCACAGGATAGAGGCTCAATATAATACATTCTACATTACTAAAGCTATGAAATATAGTAATGATGCTTTGCCTAATGTCTGAATTATGTTACTGAATATACTGTTGTTTTCTGGGTAAAATCTAGGTTACATTAATAGAAAACAAGGAATTATCATTAATTCGTGCTAAGAAGAGAAGTAATGAACTGGGTTTAAACAACATTTGGTTCATTCAAGCAAATATGGAGTATTTTACTGGGATGTTTAATATTGGAGTAAGTAATCAAGCAGTTTTAATTTCTTTAATTAGCTAAATAAGAAAAATTACATGCCTTAGAGTAAATAAAAAAGATAACTTTGTGTTCTTTGCTAAACAAATTTATAATTTTGCATACTTATATTATCTATGAAGTATAGCATATTAATGAATATTATTTTATTGATAACACTTTGTCATAACATGATAGAGATAACATTGTTTCCTCTATCAGACAAGAACTTTATTTTCTTCACTGCAGAATACCCAGTAGCAAGTGCTTAAAATTGGTTAATAATTGAATAATTGATTCTGATGAACATGACTTCCCTTGATTTATTCTGCATTTTTTGAAGACAATGGAGGAAAAGAAAAAAGAAGAAAAGAAAAATAACTTGTTAGTAACCTCTAAATACAAGCATTGCCCTTTGATGTTTTTTAGCTAAGATTTTATATTTACATGTATTTTGAGGTTCCAAGAGAGAAAGTATATTGATCATGTTTCTAAACCTTTCCATCAAATTATTATTTAATATTATAAAAAATCCCTAAAATATGTAATTCTGCCTGATCATTAAACACCAAGGTTTTATTCTTTCTTGTAGAATTTGAGTTTTATGAATGTGTTATTGTTGCTGCTATTTCTTGTATTTGCTTTAAATAATTTTTTTCTGATTTGATAGGAATATATATTTTGATAGTAATACAGAAAAACATAATATAAAGAAGAAATAACCTATATGCTTACTATCAAGTGATAAATACTATCAAAAATCTTTACTTTTTATGTATTTATGCACACATATACATGCAAATTTACACATATGTGGACATTGTGAAAACTATACTGCATAGATCCTGCATTGACTGAACACTGTCATAAATCTTTTACCTACTTTTTAATCATTCTTTTTGTTGTTGTTGTTGTTATAATGCAATTATTACTATGATGAGTATTTTATGCATCCTTTAAGAATTTTGATACATTTGCCAAACCACTTTCCAGTAAGCTTCTCACTGACATCGTTTCTAATTATATATGTTCACATAAACATGGGGTTGTCTAGGTGGGACTTTTATCAACTTAAGTAGTTCAGACCTTTTATAACATTTCTGATTTTAATCCAGTGAAGTTTACTTAAATATTGACTATTGCAAATTTGGGGGTTTATTATGTTTTTTCAACCTAAAAAATATGGGATTCATTCCCTTTGTAGACATGATCTACAGTTTACTTCTCTTTATATAAGTCTGGCGGTTAATAAAGAAATTCGGGAAAATGTAGACATGTGATCTAGAAAATTCAAATTAAAAATATACCTCTGCAGCTTTAATTTCTATAAATGATGAGGTAAAGTTTAGAGCTTCTCCCATGAAACAAGCCATTAAACCAGTCCAGATATTACCAGTACACCAGACAGAATGGTAGCAAGTAAATATGTACTGCTACCCTTTACTTACCTCACAAAGCATGGAATTTTCACCCTATGTCTGTTCCACCTGTCTCTTTGCCCTTCCTGACTTATAGATACTAAATCACCCTAGCATATTCTTGTAACTTCCAAGTGTATAATTTACTAACACCAACTAAAAATGTATATGTCTTTTTGGAAGTGAAATTTTTCTCTACATTTCATAATACATCTATAATGACTTTTTTCCTTTCATAATTACTCTTGTCAAGGTTAGAAAATGGATTAAAATTACTTAGAAGGTTAAATTAAAATTAGATTCACTCCGAAGAAAATAATTTGCCTAGGAGAGTAACTGAGATATTGTCACTAAGTAAATCAGACTAAATGCTTCGGGGTTCTAACTCCTGTGTTATATGCATTCCAATAAAAATAATGTGGCTGTTCAGTAAAAAACACACACAAAAATTTTAAAAATAGTGTGACTAGAAAGGAAATCAGAATAACCAGTTATTGGAAATACATTAAAATTGCATAAATTCATGGTTTTGTGATATTTCAGTAAGGGCTTAGTTAGCATTTATCTTTCCTTAGTAAATACTTTGTTTTTTCCATTTACTATTTTTCTTTAGATAAGAAAATAGTATAAACAAGAGTTTAAGGAAAGAATTTTCAAAGACTTAGAAACAACTACGTCTTTAAATTATTAAATTTTATAATATATGTATCAATACCCATGATCTCAAACAATATTATAAATATTTATTCATAAATGGTATTACATATAGGGCTATGACTATAGAAGAATGCTCACTTTGCATTAAAAACAAAAACTGTATCAAGGCTAAACAGGCTGCCCACCAACATGTGTTAGCTGGAAAATTTCAGAAATAACAGTCATTTCAACCAGCTGATAAGGTACTGATTTTTTTTTTTTTTTTTTAACACGGGGTTTCACCATATTGGTCAGGCTGGTTTCAAACTTCTGACCTCAGGTGATCCGCCTGCCTCAGCCTCCCAAAGTGCTGGGATTACAGGCGTGAGCCACCGCACCCAGCGGTGAGGTACTGATTTTTAACAGTACTGATTAATATTTTTTATTCATCAACATATATATGAAAATCTCAAAACAGTTTTATTTTCTAGTTATTTGTATTTGCTTTTTGCTGTTTTGCCCACAACATAATTTTTAATTATTATTTATGACTCATAAGTGCTGACTGCTTAATTATAAGCTCATTTATATTTATGAGGTAGGTCTGTTAGTGTACAATTAAAAGAAGCATGTGCAATTGAAGACTGTAATTCAGTAACACTTTTGATGAGTAATTATATAACCCTTGTTTTAAAAGATAAGGACCTCGAGAAATTATATATTCTTCGAGCACACTTTTTAAAAATCACTAAAGCAAAATAAGGGACTTCTAAGATGAAAATAGTAGGTAGAGGTATTTCAACCGCATTTCTCCCCAAAAAAGATCAGATCCCCAAATAACAAGAATCAGAAAAGTCAAACTCTATAATGAAGCTATATTCAGCATTCTGTAACTTGAATCACAATATTAAGTGTAAGGTGAAAAGCAGATTGAAGAAAATGGTAAGTTATTGAGTAGAGAAGAAGGAAGATAAAATTTAAATGCGTGATGGGTAGAGTAGCAAGAAGGCTATCAGGTCTCAAGCCACTTTGCTCCCACAGAATCCCAGAAAAGTTTAGGAATTCAGGATATCAGAAACCTCAGAGGATACGAATAGGGAGGGACTGAAATCATGTTTAATTTAAAATATTACTTAGATACAAGATTCCTGCTGTCATCTTGTAGAAACAAGAAACTACCTCTCTCCAGCTCCTGAGAGAGACTAGAAATTTATTCTCTGAAGAAACTGAACCAGAGAGGCACCAAGTATAGAGAGATCAGGCACAGAAGACAATGGTGATGTGCCAAACTAAGAATAAGAGCTAAATGAGAATCTGCATGCTGAAGGATTGATCTCCTCCCTACCCATCTGCCTTCTAATTCCAAAACCACGGAAACCAGGATCTTTTCCACAATCACGGGATTCAAAGATTCCCCTCTGTAGAAGCAGAACTGTTGCCAGAGAACAGATTCTACAGCTATAATTCAAAAAAAAAAAAAAAAAAAAAGGCAACTGTCCAGGCTTCTTGATCACCTAATCACTAGTGAAGCCCGCTGTTTTTCAAAGCTTTACCCTTTCATTCAGAACTTCCAATCAACTTTTTAATGGTTTACTCTTTAATATGAACAGCTAAAGGAATACCAAACATGGAAAACTTCCAAAATGGAAGATAGAGACCTATATTAGTCTGTTCTCACACTTCTAATAAAGACATACCTGGTGACTGGGTAATTTATAAAGGAAAGAGGTTTAATTGATTCACAGTTCCACATGGCTAGGGAGGCCTCACAATCGTGCAGGGAGGTGAATGAGGGGCAAAGTCATGTCTTACATGGCAGTAGGCAAGAGTGTGTACAGGGGGACTCCCCTTTATAAAAGCATCAGATCTTGAGAGACTTAACACTATCACGAGATAGTGAGAACAGGATGGGAAAGACCTGCCCCCATCATTCAATTACCATCCACTGGGTCCCTTCCACAACACATGGGAAATATGGGAGCTACAATTCAAGATGGAGTTTGGGTGGGGAAACAGCCAAATCATGTCAAGACCAATGCAACAAACATAATAAAGGGTCTTAATCAGGGAGAGGCTAGAGAATATAATACCTTAGTGAAACAAGGATATAATAAAAAAATAAAAAGAGGGAATGATCAGAGAACAAGAAGAGACTTCTTGAAAAATAAAAATATGTTAGCCAAAATTAAAAACAAATTAAAAATTAAGAGAGAAGGTCATTTTTAAAAGAAGAAATATAGGGTATCCCTTGGAAAAATAGAACTAAAAAAAGAAGAAGAAATAGAAACTAGAAAGCAGCACATTTTTTTAAATTAGCGATTTAGCCCAGGAATCAAATACCTTGTAATAGCAGGACCAGAAAACCAAAACTGGTAAATGGTGAGGAGGAAAACATCAAAGAAAATGTATAGGAAAATGTGTTAATAGTTATGAATGCATTTCTCTTGATAAAGTTAACTTACAAAATAACCTAAGCCAAGGCACATTGCGAAATTTCAGGATACCAAGAGTGAACAGATGTTCCCAACTGTTTCCACAGAGGGGAAAAAAATGATATACAATAATTTAGAATCAAAACAGTATCACACTTCTTAATAGTAGTGTGGAAGGCTAGATGACAGTGAAACAATACCTTGAAAATTCTGACAGAAAATTTCTAGATGACAGTGAAACAATACCTTGAAAATTCTGACAGAAAATTTCTATTCTAAAATTCCATGCCTAATAGTAAAAAAAAGTAAAAGTTTCAGATAGTCAAGCTCTCGATAAAATGTATATTGTATGTACCCCTTTTCAGCAAGCTACTAGAAAATGTGGTTCATTAAAGCAGAAAGTAAATAAGAAAAAGGAATCAGCAGTATCTAACACAAGAGAAAAATTATTAGTATCATGGGAGAGGGATGTCGTAGGGCAAGAGCTGGGCAACAGGCCTCGAATGCATTGAGTCCATTATTTTAGTAAAAGGTCTGAAAGCCCAGGAAAGATATCTCTAGGAAAGGAAAATGGAGGTGACCAATTATTTGAAAGTTTTCAGACAGTAGGAAATTATATTGTAGAGCATTTTACAGAGATTTTGGGTAGGGAAAGGCTAGGATGTTAAAAAACAAACAGAAACCCTGATATCCAGCACACTTCCCTCAGCAGTGAACGGTAGATACAAAGCCACGAGAAAAAAATGGGAAAGGGAAGAGAGTATATAAATGTGCATAAAAGCCAAAAGCTCTTCTCTCATGTAGAAAGATAATAAATAACGTCTAATATTTACAGATCAAGAGATATCAATATACATTCATCATATAGAAAAACATTTTCAGAAAGTAAACCAATGTATTGAACAGCATTGACTTTGGTACACATATTTTCTTTCGGGGTGTGGCAGTGTGCACAAAAAAGAGACTTTTAATATAATTGCATATCTTTTAGCATTATTTAAATTTTAAAGGTGAGTACCTATAATATGGTTATATGAAAGTCTTAAAAGAAGAGGAACAAGAGTACATATTTGGGACTAGCCTTCTTCTCTTTCTAAGGTATCTATAGTTAAGAATCCTTCTTTGAAAAGCAATGCTTGAGAGAATGATTGAGCTGGGGCAAGTTTAGGGATCATTTAGTTCAACTTTCTCCTTTTACAAGTGGAGAATTTGAAGCTACAAGAAAGGAAGAGTGACGTAGCAAGTCAATGTGAGAGCTGGGAAGTCCAGGCAGTGACTCCCTATTTTCTTACCGTGTCTAAAGAAAGGAGTAAATAGGAGCATAGAGAACTAGAAAAAAGAAGTTGGTTTGGAGTTAGACAGATTGAGTTTACATCTTGGTTCTTTGTGAAAAAAAAATTCACAATTATTTTTCTTACTTGGAGCAATATTGACCAACTTTTGTTTAAGGACTATTTGCTTGCTTTTGTTTGTATGTTCACATCTCTTACTCATTTTACTTTATTGAGCTTCTTCTTTCTTTTTAGAAGTTTGTTATATATTAAGGATATAAACCTTTTATTTGTGCTATAAGTTGTCAATCTTTTCCCTACTTTGTCATTTGTCTTTTTACTTATGGTTTTTGATTTTCTACCAGTCTCTACTAAAAATACAAAAATTAGCCAGGTATGATGGTGCACTCCTGTATTCCCAGCTACTTGGGAGGCTGAGGCAGGAGAATTGCTTGAACCTGGGAGGCGGAGGTTGTGGTGAGCTGAGATTGTGCCACTGCACTCCAATCCAGCCTGGGTGACAAGATTGTGTCTCAATCAATCAATCAATCAATTAATCTTTTGTCAGATTTGTTAACCTTACCCCTTATTGCATGTAGATTTTTAGCTATAGTTAGGAATTACTTTCCCTTGGTTGTGCAGGAATTTACTCCTATCATATGTATTGCATTTTAAATCTCTAATGCATTCAAAATTTATTTCCTATGTGTGATGAGAGGAAAAGATCTAATTTTTAGTTTTTATATGACTATCTGGTTAACCAAACATCGCTCATTAAAAAGTCCATCTTTTCTCCCCCGGTTTGAAATACCACCTTTATTGTATGATAAATTTACATACCAAAGGGTTTTATTGTATTATATCTCTCTTATTTCCCTTTATTTCTGAATTTCATTTGATAACAGTGAAAACTAGGAGTATGTGATGCAATAAGACGTTTTACACCAAAAACTGATTATTAGTAGACAGTCATTACATTATCTATAAACTATTGTGTAAATAGTTCTTCAAGTTAGTTATTTTGTTTAAATGAAGGAAATAAACTTACTTTTTTGCATGTAGCAAAAGGAATGTGAACCTAACTAAAGAGATGCTTATAAAAGTAAATTGTCTAAACTCTTTTTTTGCTCAGAGCCTGAAGAGGGTTTTGTAGACAAGCAGCCTGATGCGATTAATGCAGGGGGTCAGGCTTTGAGGTCAGCATCCTGCCCCTCAGTAGCTGTTTTGTTTTGAGCAAGTTCTTAATTTCCCAAGACTTCTTTCTTTACTTCTAAAATGGAGATAATAAAGTCTTTCAAGGATGTTGTGAGCACAGCTCTGAGTGCCATCATTCAGCATAGCATAGTGCCAGCACATAAAAGACACTCAGTAAATGTCAGTTCCCTTTCCCTCTAGGGGAAGATGCGTCTATAATTTTTACTATAAAATTTTCTCCAGCTAGTCATGAAAATAAGGATTAGCCTGTTTTTTACTCTGAAAAGCTGACTAAGTAAAAGGAGCAGATGAGAAATCAAGGTTATTTACTTTCCCATTCCCTGTCATTGTTGCTGCCTTCACTGGATAGCAGCCTTCCTAGGCTGTTTTCAGAGTGAAACAGGAAAAGTGGGATGACAGCATCATGGAGATTGTTGACTTCTATGTGGCCCATGTAAGGAGGGGGAGAAATTCAGGAGGAGGATTAAGAACAGAGATCTTCCTTTCTTCTTCCTAATATAGTATTGTTTTTAGCTTTCCTAAAACAAAGCAAAGAGGGAATCTGGCTTATAATATTTTACTTTCGCTGGGCGCGGTGGCTCAGGCCTGTAATCCCAGCACTTTGGGAAGCCGAGGCGGGTGGATCACCTGAGGTCAGGAGTTCAAGACCAACCTGACCAACATGGAGAAACCCTGTCTCTACTAAAAATACAAAATTAACTGGGGTGGTGGCACATGCTTATAATCCCAGCGACTCAGAAGGCTGAGGCTGGAGAATCGCTTGAACCCAGGAGGCGGAAGTTGTGGTGATCCAAGATTGCACCATTGCACTCCAGCTTGGGCAACAAAAGCAAAACTCCTTCTCAAAAAAATATATATTTTACTTTCCAAAATTTACAGAAAATCTCCCTTTTACCCTGAGAGCCCTTTCCTACTCTGAAGTTGGTGAAGAAAAATTATAATTTCATTATAATTTGTGTCTGTTCAGAATGAAATGGAGATGTGAGCATTTTTTTGGCAAAATCCAGTAAAGGTTATTCATCTTTTAGAATCCCCACATCTGATTTTGATTCAGAGTCCTATTTAGACTCTATTTGGCCTAAGAATTTTCATAATTATCTCATTCGTAGTAAGATTGTAGTAAGTATAATATAGCAAGTATAGATATATTTAAGGGGATATGTATTTAAAACATTAAATCATATTTAGAGTTATTTTTATTTTCATGAATTATTGAAGCCCCACTCATTATTGTAATTCATAATTTCATTCATTCCTTTTAAAATAAACTCATTGAAAATAGTTCCTGTAACTCATCATTCAATGTTAAGGATTGTTATTATGTGAAAATATCTTGAAAGGCACTACATGAATATGATTCAATAAGTTTTAATACAGCCCTGCTTAGATTATATGCATATGGCATTTGAGGAAGTGTTTTCAAACACATTTTATTTTTAATTTTTGCAACAGCATTGTGATATGTCAGTATTGTTAACCATCATCTATTGTTCAAGAGACTAAGGCTCAAAGAAGGTAAATTTTAAGTGGCTCAGGGTTACACAGCCAGCCAGAGTAACAGATTCGAAATTCTCATTTCAAATCTAGTGTTCCTGGCACAATGCTATAGTTTAGACATCCACATATGTTCATTTTTCCACACTAAAATTGCATCAAATTTTCCATTAAATGAATCTTATGCTTTATTTGCAGTATTCCATTTGTGATCTTTCAATCTTGCTTAATTTTCTTAATTTATATGTATTGCTAAGTAGTCCTTTGGCATGACCAAATGAGAACTATTTAAAAGCATGAAAATTGCACCATGGGTTAAGAGGGAACTTAGTGCTAAGGCCTCGTTTTATTTTCCAGGTGGCATTGCATGCTTGTGGAGTGGCAACAGACATGGTGATTGAGCACTGTATCAAAACACGGGCTTCCTTCATCACATGCCCTTGCTGTTATGGTTTCATTCAGAACACCTCAAAGTTTAATTTTCCAAAAAGGTGAGAAATTCAGTGTTCTACCTAAGACACCAACATGGGTATAAGCCAGTACACAAAATTTGTTTGATATAAAGTTGCAACGAGATTTCATTTTCAGCTCATTTCTTCTTTCCACAATGCCAAATATTGTTTATAAATTGTACAAGGAAGAGAAGAACTCCTTTATGTTTGTCCCTGATTTTTCTCCTGGATCCAGTTATTGCTGAAATTTAGAAGCAAGGCTATCCAGGAGTCAGCCAACTAGAAGTCTGTCAGCTTTAGCACTCCTCTCTGTATCTCTAAATAAAATTAAAACTATAATCATAATATCTATGAGAGGCAGTCAAGTATAGTAAAGTGTTTAGGACCTGGAAGTATAGTGCCTGGGGGAAAATACTAGCTCCTTATCATCGTATAAGTTGTTTCACCTCAGGCAAATTACTTAAACTCTTTTTGCCTTAGTTTTCTCATCTACAAAATGAGGGTTATGATAATAACTACCTCAAGGTTTTTGTGAAAATTTAATGATATGTGTAAAGCCTTTAGAAGTGGCAAGAGTAAGCTCTCAATAAATGTGAACTGTTGCCAATAACAGTAGTAATGTCAAAAGATCCTTGGTGCATTGCTTTGCCAGCTGGAACCTCTGTGGCTGGTGCCACCTTTGCCCGAGTTTTACTTAGGCCCACTGGGCTCATTCCACTCACTCAGCCTGGCAGGCTGCTCTTGGCTCACACTACTGGCCCAGATTCCACACCTGCCAAGTGCAGGTGAGGTACAGAGTGGTGAGGGGTGAATGAGTGAGCAAGCACAGGGTCCGGCCACTGCACACAGCCAGGTACGCTGGCTGCTGCAGGGCAGGCATCTCCAGGCACCAGCATGGGTGCTGGCTCCCTGCAAGGCTATAGCTGGACCAGGTGTACTGCAAGCAGCTGCACTGTCAGCACTAGGGAACACGGTGGCCCCCTGGAAGCTTGGAAATGCCAGGAGCCACAGAGTCCCTGTCACAGCCCTGGCTCAGGGAGCTCCTATGTCTGGTATCCCCAAAGGGCCACATCTCTTTCCTTCTCCCTTCTCTCCGTCTCACGCTTGCAATATGGCAAGTGGGTGTGTTTGGGGCTGGGGAGGGTGTTTCAGCCCTGTCTGTGTTACAGCTCTTTTAGTCCTGCCATTCAGCAGGTCCTGAGTTCTTGTCCCACATCCAGGAAGAATGAGGTACACAGAAAACTGCAGGATGAGTGAGGCAAAGAGGTGCTTTATTGAGCAGCAGTACAGCTCTCAGGAGATGCAAAATAGGTAGCTCCTCTTCACAGACAGGTCATCCTGATGTCCACTCAGCTCTCAGCTGAGAGGAGACCCACAGAGTGTAGCTTCTCTCTACAGGCAGGTCACCCCAATGTCCGCTCAGTTCTCAGCAGAGAGGAGATCCACACCGAGTAGTTCCTCTCCGCAGGCAGGTCATCCTGACATCTGCTTAGCTCTCAGTTGGAAGGAGACCCACAGTGGGTAGCTGCTGTCTGCAAGCAGGTCATCTTATCATCTCTGCAACCCTCAGCAGAGAGGACACCCAGAGTGGGTAGCTATTCTCTGCAGCCAGGTCGTCCATTGTCTCCCAAATCTGGCAGAGTCCAGGGTTTTTATGGACTTCAGAGGGGAGGAAGTGTATGCTGATTGGCCCATGAGCGGCCCTGGGTGGGCCTGGAAAAAGCACTATAAGTTTTCTTTTTGGTCCATGGAGCTGGCAGCTTGGGTCCCAGGCTTCAGGCCATTCCTAGGTTGATGGTGGGGCTTCACTGGGCACGCACCCTTTTCCACCCAGGAGCCTGTCTGCCTCCTGTTGCCATCAACCTGCTATCCAGGGCCCATGGCACCCAGGCTGTTTGTGCCAAGAGGTGCCTGCAGGTCCATGTCAAGCTGCCCTCAGTTCCCCCTTGCCTGCCTCCTTCCCATTCTCATTGGCGCCCAAAGTCAAGAGGGGGCTGAGGCAGATGGGGCTGGCATGTCAGCACCACATTGAGTGCATGTACACCTGGCCAGGTCACTACTGCACCTGGGCTCAACCTCAACTTTGCTCTGAAATCGGAGCAGGCACTGAGCGTGAGAAGTCAAGCAGTGGGAGCAGGCACTTCTGAGCCTGCAGAGGCAGGATGGCTTACTGGGCTCCTGAGACTGTAGAGATGCCCAGATCTGCAGCCGTGGCTGGGCAGCTGCAGCTGCATCTGGGAGGGTGGAGCTCCCACCAGCTTCATGGAGTGTGCAGCCCCAGGCACACCACCCCTACTGCAGCCAGTGTCATGGCAGTGGCCACTTCACATGGGCTACCGCTACCATCAATCCCCCCTCTGAAGAGGTACCTCTAACTGCAGTTAGGATAGAGATGATGACTGTTCTTAACTGCTTCATGCTGATAGGGGGCATTGTTTTGGGGAAAATGGCAGCCAGATCTCTCTCAGAAGCCTAAGGGTCCCTGGTAAAAAGGGAGCCATTGTTTGAGGCTCCAGTTTTATGACTGCTTAGAGTTGATGGCCTCTAGGTAAGAAGAAACCATTTTACAAGGAGGTTAAGTATGTGAAGGAAAACATCTAGTGCCAAAGATAACAGAAATAACTTTAAAAAAGAAATATTAATAACTTTATGGAAGTAGATAAATCTCTTGGGAGTTCAGGATTAAGGGATACTTGACAAAGATGCCTTACATGAGGAACAGAACAAAAGTGGGAACAGTAAGCGTAGAATATCCATGGTGGGTTTATTGTTGAGCACTTACCTTTTATGATTGTTAGCCTCAGGTTCCTGATTTCTTCACTCTAGGACTTTGGGTGCTCTCCTGGGTCAAAAGAGGTAATTTTGTCAGTTCCCCAAGCGTCTACTCCAGTGTAATGAATCCAAGAATCTATTCCAGTGACATTTACTGCAATGGGAGTTGAAAGAAATACAGTCTAAGGTCCCCCCACCCCAGTCCAGGCCTAGAGAGGGTGAAAGAGAAGGAAGAGCCTCTACCGGTACTAGGTCCCCTGGGTTGAATAGAGGTGTCCCTAGTTCTCGGGATTGGGCCTCCAAATGTTGTTTCTGTTCCTGTTGGAAACAGTCCAAAGAAGTTACATGTTTAGTAAATCAGAGTTTTCTTGGTATAGCAAGAAATCATTGGTGAGAAAAGGCTGTCCATACATCATTTCGAAGGGACTTAAACCCCGCTTTGAAGGGGTGTTTCTAATACTTAGTTGGGCTATGCAGAGAAGAGTAATCTGGGGGAGATAAGTATCTTGAGACAGTTTTCTCAGGTGCCTTTTGATAATCATACTTGTCTTTTCTGCCTTTCCTGAGGATTGTGATCTCTAATCACAGTGAAGATGGTATTGTATGCCTAGTGCCTCTGAGACCCTGCACCCCTCTACCTGCTGGCTGACAGCTGCCTTGAATGAGGTGCCATTATCACTGGAGATATGTAGGAAGTCCAAAGTGAGGAATTATTTCATTAATTATTAATTTTATCACAGAGGCTTTCTGTGTTCGACATAGAAATTTGTATTTCTACAAATACTAACTGTAGATAGAGTTAGTGAATGTATCTACCCATACTAGGAGGTACTGGATGCCCCTTGTCTTTGGCATATAGGTGAAATCCATTTGCCTGTCTGCACCTGGGTAGCCTCTCCCGTTCTTTGGGTTCTAATGGGGGGAAGCCATTGATTGAGGGAATTATTTTTAAGGCAAGTCTTGCAAGCATCAACAACTTGTTTGACCATCTTTAGCAGATTTTTAACCACGAAAAAGCTTTGGACCACTTTATCCTTACCTAGGTGGAAGGCTTGGTGGAGGATTTTAAGAACTTTCTATTGGTTGGAAGCTGGTAGATGAAGCTTGCTGTCCTCCAATTGCAGCCATCCTGAGGACTCAGTGTATATCCTGAGAGGTAGCCCTTTCTATCTCCATGGAGGAATACTGAGGTTTTCTTTCTTTCATGAAGCCCTCCCAGATCAGAGGGGCCTCAACTGGACCAAAAATCTGGGGCCTTCTTGCTGTAGATTTAACTGCTTGGGCTGCCAGTGTATTTCCTTTGGCTATTTTATCCATCCTCTTTTCCCTTCTGGTGGCCTTGACAGTATATTATTACTACTTCCTGTCTTTTTCACACCTTTTTTTTTTTTTTTTGATGTTATTCCTCCCTTGTCCTTTGATATCTTTAGAAAGCTTCTTTGTGAATAAGACCTGTCTCAATCACCAAAAAGAGCTGGGAATTTATAAATAGCATACTGTTTCTACAGTACATGGAAAGAAGTACTCATTTCAAACAAACTAATTGACGCTGATGAATTTAGCATCATATATATAAGTCTATGTTTTTGAATGACTTAAGAGTGAAGGCTGTAGCATTAATAAAAGATAATGTTTATGAAATGTATGTTTGTCTTTATTAGCTGTGACAACAGTGATTTCCTGATATATTAATCGTGCCTTTTTAAATTTTATGGTTTATTGTTTACTGATCCTGGAGAGACTGTTCCTCCCAGGGCTAGCCAATTCCTAGAGATAGTAAAGGTCTTATCAACAAGAATACCTTGCATAAGCAAACCAGCCAACCCAGAGCCCTTACCCCATAAGTGCCTCTTTTATCAAGCTCTTATTCCAGGCCACTATCCCCCTGCCCTGCTACCGTAGGCCAGATACCAAACAAGTAGTAACAGCCCTATGCCTGAGTTCACTGAAATTATTCAAACTAGCCACTCCCAAGTTTGCTTACCTTACCTGTCTCTTCCCGTGGAAATCTCTGCCTCCTGACCTATACTGGTTTTTCCCCATATGGCCCTTTGTCACATGGAATGCCCCCTCTTCTTGGGGAACTGTGAGTGATAAAGTATCTTTTCAGTGGCAGCCGTCTCCTGATCTACTGGCTGTGCCACACCTGAATAACAGTAAAACCCACATGTTAAAACACCTGGATCTGGGTGTTCCCACAAGGGGAAAAGAAATAAAAGTGCTTCTCTAACAGTGTAAACAATCTGTGAAATAGATTTCTTAAAATTAATAACATACTGATGATATGCTTTTCTATCTTTTTATAAGAGCATTTCAAACTGGCATAGTTTTTACTTCATCATAGCATTTTATGCTTTTACATACAAAACATATTTTTATTTATAATTTAGTTTCTTCAAGATTATTTTACTCTTTAGTATTTAGAATGATAACTAATTCTTTTTTTTTTCTATTTCAGTGAACAATTCAAGAAAACTTTATCATACAAGGTAACCTTAAAAAGATCTGGATGTCATCCTAATACACTTTTTATCCTTTGTATTTCTCCCTCTCATATTTCTAGTGGAGTAAATAATCTATAGTTATAACTGAATAACTCATGAATGTCTAATATGGCTTGCTTTTGCAAATCCAGATTAACTATTCAAGTAGGTAACAATATTTGTGAAGGGTCTCAGATTTTAACTGTACTTGCAATCTAACAAGTTAGCTTGCCAGTGGATGCTGGCAGAAAATATGAGACCCCTAAGTCAGAGACAAAAGACAGTTTGTTGCTCATGGCAATAGTGGTAGCCACAATACCATTGTTTTTACACTGACTCTCTGCTGTCCAATTCCCTCAGGGCAGAAGCAAATGGGCCAGGTAATACCTGCCCTTTTGTTCCAGAGGGAGATAATATGTATTTTCCAAGGCTGTTTACTCTGCAAACATGCTTGAGAAAGTAATCTAGAACAGACGAAAATTCTTTTGTAAAGGTCAGATAGTAAATATTTTAGGCTATGCTGGCCACAATGAATCTTCCAGTATTCTTCATTGTCCTTGGCATTCTTATTGTTTTTGTTGGTGGTGGTTTACAACTCTTTAAAAATATAAAAACTTTCTTAACTCACAAGCCATACAAAAACTGGGCATACGCTGAATTTGGCCTGTGGGCCATACCTTGCTAACTACTGGTCTGGAACAAAGACAGTCAGTGTCTTTCTTTGTAAAACATGAAGAAACACAAGAGACCCATGTAGAATTCTTTCAAAAGTAGTCAGAACATATATAGTTTTTAGTCACCAATCTGATCAAAACAGTTTCTAGCTTCCTAAACATCACCACTATCCAATTAACTGGTCAATAGCATGATATAATACAGTTTAAGAAATGATAGTATTTGAGAAAAATATACAAATAATCCCATTAGAAGTTAATAAATTCATTTGGATTCTTAGTTAATGCCACTTTTTGCACAGACTCACTAAAGATGTAGTCTCATTTTACATACCAGCCCCTATATTTTAGGACTTTTACTTTCTCCTCCATCAAACAATTGAAATATAGTAAGGTACAGTGACCTAAAAAGTTCGTTGCAACCGCCTCAGCAGCTATATCTCCTTCATCCCTGATTTATAACTCTTAAATGCCCACTTCCAGTTCTGATTCTTACCACCTTATGTGCTACCCACACCTTCCCCTCTTCCTGCCATCCCTGTACCCTGTACAAATATACACAGATATGGAGAGGTATGGTGAAGGAAGGACTTTTAGTGTTCATGCTTTCAGCCAAAACCACAACATTGCTGGCCTTTGCCTACTAGATTACAAAGTTTACATATTTTAGGAAACTATAATTTTGGAGGAAGCGTTAGGACCCAAGAACCTTTATTTACATAACATTCAAAACATCTCACCTTTCTCTCACAAGGCTATGCCAATAAAGTAGAAAATAAATCGGGAAAACGGGCCAAGCTAAGTGGCTCACGACTGTAATCCCAGCATTCTGGGAGGCTGAGGCAGGCCGATCACCTGAGAACAGAATCCGAGACCAGCCTGACCAACATGGTGAAACCCCATCTAACAAGGTAGCCTGCCAGTGGATCCTGGCAGAAGATATGAGACCCCTGATGATCATTCTAATTATCCTTCGGGAGGAGGCTGAGGCACAAGAATCGCTTGAGCCTGGGGTGCAGAAGTTGCAGTGAGCTGAGATTGTGCCACTGCACTCCAGCCCAGGTGACAGAGTGACACTGTCTCAAGAAAAAAAAAAAGAAAAGAACTTGGGAAAACAAAGCTAGACCCCTGTTTCTAATCCCTCCTTGAGTGATGTTAGTTAAACCAAACAATGAGAGGATGTATGAAAAAAATCAAGGGTGGTGAAGAGATAGGTTGCCCATGGGCTCCTGGCTGGAAAATAATGTAAAATTTCTACAGTGGGGATGGGGTATACAAAATCTTTTAGAAAGCGGAAACTCCCCAGTGCACCAGTCATAACCTTTATCTACTGTTTCTCCAACATCCCCCAAAACTGCTTGCCTTTTGAAGGTCTCAGAACTTTGTGCCCAAATATCTTGAGAGTCACTTTGGAAGTGTTTTTCTCTACAGTTCAATTTAGACAGCAGCCTTTACTGAGTACTAACCATGTGCCTGGCCCTTTCAGAACTTGATTTTGACTAAAGAGAACATGCACACAAATAATTCCAATAAAATGTGGTGAGACTTATCAGTACAAGAGAACTGAATCTTATGTGAGATTATAATTCACTTGATATTACCATGATATAAAATGAATTTTAATTTACAGACACCATGAGGACAAAGTGCGTGCTTTTTCTTCAAGTCATGTAATTCTAAATTATCCTTCTGTCCCTTCATTGATGCCTGTTAGTTTGTGGGGACTTAAAGTTATTAATTCAAACTATTTTATTAGTTTCTCACCCATTGTCATGAAATTTTATAGTGAGCATTAAAGTTTTTTTAAAAAAGCATAAAAGTTGAGACAAAGATATCCCTTTTTAAAAAACCAACATTGCCACAATCATTTCACTTATTAAAAATGGAGCCTTAAAATGTAATGTACAGAATACTAAAGGAATGATTGATGAATCTGAGTTTAACCTGTTTGCTAAACTGACAGGTGAGATCATGTACACACTTAGAAACGACAGCTGTTCTGAATGAACAGTTGTCATGGGATCATTGCTTCATTTCCACTCTGCCTAATCACTCACTTTTGGCTACATGCAGATTTAAAAGTACTGTGTAAAATCATCAACTCTGTGCTTTTAAAGCCTTCTTTTCTTTTTCATTAATACTCTCTCTCTTAAAATTGTTAAGCAGCAGTAATAATCAGGTCTTTCCCTCAGGCCACCTTTATAGTTTGTCTTAAAGCAGAAAGGGATACACTTCCTGCAGCCTTTTAGAGTGAAAGGAAGAGATTCAGGCTTCTCTCCTCTAAAAGGACTGAGTGAAGGGAAGAGTCGGGAAAAACCAAGAACTAACTAGCACCCTGCTGGATATACCAGAGAATTACAGAAGCCACACAGTGATCTGCATTGCTTCCTTTTCCTCTGATAAAATGAAAAGCCACTTAGCAGGCCACACGCGATGGCTCACACCTATAATCCCAGCACTTTGGAACACCAAGGCAGGAGGATCACAAGGTCAAGAGTTTAAGACCACCCTGGCCAACATGATGAAACCCCATCTCTCCTGAAAAAAAAAAAAAAAATTATCAGGACATGGTCGTGTGCACCTGTAGTCCCAGCTACTCAGCAGGCTAAGGCAGGAGAATGACTTGAACCCGGCAGGCAGAGGTTGCAGTGAACTGAGATCATGCCACTGCACTCCAGCCTGGGCGACAGAGCAAGACTCCATTTCAGAAAAAAAAGAAAGAAAGAAAGAAAGAAAAGCCACTTAGTAAGACTGCCTGGAGCCACATTCCAGAGTTTCAGATACATTTTGTAATAAGTAAATTTTAGATTTTTTAATTTAACACATTATAATAGCAAAATATAACCATATTTTTATATTTCAGCTAAAAGCAACTGGGCAAAATGTCTCTGAGAATTTTCTGTGTATCTGTTCTTAAGAACTACATCTGGGCCAGGCATGGTGGCTCATGCCTGTAATACCAGCACTTTGGAAGTCTGAGGCAGGCAGATCACTTGAGGCCAGAAGTTCAAGACCAGCCTGGCCAACATGGTGAAACCCCATCTATACTTAAAAAAAAAAAAAATTAGCCAGGTGCGGTGACACGTACCTGTAGTTCCAACTCTATGGGAGGCTGAAGCATGAGCATCACTTGAGTCTGGGAGGCAAAGATTGCAGTGAGCTGAGATCATGCCACTGCACTCCAGCCTGGCGACAGCGAGACTCTGTTTCAAAAGAAAACAAAAAAATACAGTGTACTTGAAGGAAAGAAATTATTAAGTACCATTTTCTGAAAGTTTACTTTTTTCAAAAGTACTATTTATGCAGTACTTTATTCAGTTAAACAGTGTTGAACTCCAGAAAAGTGAGGTAGCTTTTTGGTTGTTGTTTTTACAACTTTGAAGCAGAAGATAAACATAAACCTATATCCTATTGCTTTTTCTTTTAGGAACACATGATTCTGTGCAGATTTGCAGACCAGACAGCTGCACAGCTCCCACCCCAACGAAGGCTCATAGGTATGTGTTTTCATAGACGAGCTCTTGAGTATATTATGCATAATATGACGGTGAATGATTGGACCAAGTCTATATGGGAAAAATTTATCAACAAGAAGTCTATTTTTCAATGAGAAACTAAATATGTTCTTCCCAAAAAATCCATATTGAAAAGAGTTTTGTAACTATAACATTTTATCCTATTTTGGTTAACTTTAATAATTTTAAATGTATTTTCAATGTTTGTACATTGAGTAGAATTCTTAGGTTAAATCTCTTTCTTACTGTTATGAACAAACTGCAAGATCTATCAAAAGCCACAAAAGAAAATACTAAAGAAGAAAAAGTTAACTATATATGCCAAAATTGATGCATTATAAAATGTATACAGAAGGATAATAATGTTTTCTTTCTCAGAAAAGAGGATACTTGTGTATTATTTATCATAGACCAATTTATTTGACATATGCAGTATTAAACATTACCTAAATTGGAAGACTACAGAAGCATTTCAAGTTTAATAAGTAATTGATTTATTGACTTCACTTTAGAAAAAGAAATCACATTTAAAAGAATAATAGCAGTTATTATACATTTAAGCACTGAGCTAAATACTCTCACCTGTTATCTCAGTAAATTCTTACAAATATACATATGGGGTAGGTACTATTATTTACATTGTAATGATAAGAAAACTGAGACAAAAGCTTGCCTGGGGTCCTTCATCTGGTAGATGATGGAGCTATACTATGAACCCAAATTATTTGATTCTGGACATGAAGTTCTTGTCCATTTTAGTTACTGCTTCCCAGCATACTGGTGTCACATCAGAGTTTAAGAAAAATGGGTTCAGTCAAAACTAATCTTAAAATTATTCAGAGAAGCCCAACATTGGACGCCATCATATTTTTTCTCTAAATTTCCAGTGTAGCCCCTTTTCCTCCACGGTATACTAGAAAACACATTGTTGTTTCTTGGGCTGAGCACCAGATGAAGCTTACGTTCAGAGACCAAGTTGTATGAGAAATCATTATCTTTAAAATCAAAGGCAGCATAACAAGCTGCTCACACTTGGAGAGACACATGAGACCTGAGACTGAGGGAGTAAGTGATTTCCTTCTCTTTCTCACTCTCTGCAGCATAAACATTTGGAAAGGACTCATTCTCTTCTTCCTACAACCTCTTTGTCTTTCAATGCCTTTCCTTCTTGCTCCTCCTTTCCCCATCTCTAGCACTTTGAATTAATCGAATATATTTTTGAAGAGATTCCACTCACTAGACCCATGTGTTAGTCTGTTTTGCACTGCTACAAAACATAATACCATATACAACATAATACCATAAGCTCAGTAATTTGTAATGAACAAACATTTATTTGGCTCACATTTCTGAAGGCTAGGAAGTCCAAGATCAAGGGACTGCCATCTGGTGAGGGTCTTCTCCCTGCATCATAACATGATGAAAGCAACACATGGTGAAGGAGAGAGCAAGAGAAGGCTGAATTTGTCCTTTTATAAGGAACCCACACTCTAGATAATGAACGATGATAATAGCATTCATTCATTCACTCCACCCTCTTGGCCTAATCACCTCAAATGATAGCAATCCAGTGAAGACATAATTAATATAGTGGATGGATGGGTACATGGTAGATGTGTGTTTTAGGTATCAAATTAAAGGAGAGTGGCTGAAAGGGAAATTGCTGAGTGGTGGGGGGCATTTGGCAATGGGAAGAATGGGGGGAATCACATTGAGAGAAAGCTGTCACATGTCTACATCTCTGCTTTACACAGGCCATTCGTGTGTTCTGTAAACATTTTTAGGAAACTCCCCAGGACCGCAAAGGTAGACTACCAGCAGCTAAATTTCAGTTGTAGACACTTCAACATGTTAAAGCATGAAATTCTTCTACATAATGGAAAAGGAAAAATTAAGCGGACTGGGATCAAAGCCAAGGGTAAATGAGCTGCAATGTAAACCCTGGGTGGGTACTAAGGGAATGTAGAGCATCCCATTCTGACAGATAATGTTTCATTTTAAACTAAAAGTAGATGGGAGAAACCTTTACAGATGTCTTAAAGAAAGGACAGTATTTTATGGGGAAAAAAAGAATGTCAGCTATAAGACTGTTAATGAAGAAGGGATGGTTTTGCCTAAATGGAATTCTAGACCTCTCTTTTTATTTCATTTCTAATACAGTTTAATCTTGGTGGGATGGGTCCTTTTAAGGAAAATGTACAAAGTAAACATTTTAAGTATGAGTCTCTCATTGCTAATTCTTACCTACTGATTTCACCTTTCACTGCTTTTTTCTGTGAGGATTTTGTTCATAGAACTTTTCTATTTCAATGATCTGTCTTCATTTCTGAAGTTGTCTTAGTTTATCAGTTTCACTGTCATTCAGATAATGTTTAGGCATTATTATAATTGTTTAGGAAAAATAGAATGAAGTTTTGCATGGTCAGTGATCTTTTTCCAGGAGGATGAAGAAGTTTATATATTGAATTTAGAGCAATTGAAAGTATAAAAAAGTAAACCGTGGCTTTGAATATATTCAGCCCCAAATCATTTTTCCCAAGCTACTTTTAAAGTTTGTGTTTGCCAAAGGAAAACAAGTTAACTGCTTTGCTTGCCAGTCAGGTTTCCTCTTTTGTCTTCCAAAGATTGTAAAGGAAATAGAATACCACTATTTTATAGAGGTACAGGAGCTTGGAAAAGTAGGAGTATATTACACTCAACATTATATTTCCACCTGAAATGAGTGCCATATAATTGAGAATTTTTTTTTCCTACAATGTAACAGATAATGTAGTTTTATAGGGAAAGCAGAGAAAAGGTCTTTAAATGTATTTTTAACCGAAATAGGAAATAGAATCTGAGGCTCCAATTTGAGATTTGTTTATAAATACATTTGAAAAGGTTAACATTCTTTAAATTATTAGCAGAGGCAAATATATGAAGTGCCATGTTTTGTCACCATCATCTTTCCACCTTGATCAGGAATTAAATTGAAAGAAACTAAACAAGACTTGGGGGTATAAAGCATGCTCCATAGTACTTGCAGATTTTGTCACTATACAGATTCCCTTAAACAAACCGAAATTGCCTTGCTAGTGAAAGGGTTTCTCATGATACCATTTGACTGTATTTCAGGAAAACAGTGCATGTGCTTGGTGGATCTGGATCGAGCAAGAGCTGCAGAAGAATGTGGCTACTCCGTTCAAGTGATATCCATGGAGCCAGAGAGCTGCTCTCCCAAAAATAACATGATTGTGGGAATTCCCAATTAAAATGAGATATTCACATTTGATATTTTGCCATCCGTCTTCACGTTGGATGCCCAGTGGCATTCAGGAGGTTCTTGGCATAACTAGGAAACAGCATTAGCCATCTTGAATCTATTGTGCTCAGGAAGAAAAGCAACAAGAAAATCTTAGAAGAAAGGCTTCCTGCACAGCATCACAAATGCTCTTACAACGTGTGATTAAAGGACTGCTGGTTTTCATAGTGAGAATCCCCTGAAGTCTCAGCTGCCAAAAGAATAATACTAGTGGAGGTTCCATCACAGGAATAACAATTTCCTTCTCACTTCACAAGCTCCTCTGATCTTGCCAATGTGATGTTTAATTCAAAACAGTGTACTTACAGCCTTTATTTTATACTTATTTAGATATTCACATGGTGACTGAAACTAGACTCAGTGGAGTTTTTTTGCTTTTTATATTTTTAACAATTGTACTTTTTCTATGACTTTAAAAAAATCTAGTCAGGTAATTATAGTATAGTATTTTTAAGCTGGGGTTAGTTGAACTTGTATAGCATTTAATATACTCCTTTTAAATATATTTCTGCCAGGCATGGAGGTTCATGTCTGTAATCTCAGCACTTTGAGAAGCCAAGGTGGGAGGACCATTTGAGCCTAGGATATCAAGACCAGCCTGGACAACATAATGAGACCTGCCTGGGTGACGAAGCGAGACCCTGACTCAAAATGAATGAATGAATGAATGAATAAATTTCCCATAAATTACCAAATGAGATCATCACTGGTTCAAATTATTAAATAATTGCAACAAACTTCCTATTATGGGAATGTGGAATTTGGACACAAATTTTAACAATAAGGTATATTGCTTAATAAATTTAAGTTTGTAAGTAATTATTAAGGATCCAGTATTTTCAAGACCTTGGCCTCAATTCTTTTCAAGATTCAAAGATGAGATGCAAAAGATATAATGTTTTGCCTATGGAAGTAAATCATCTAGAAGGAAAAGATTAAAGAATTAGTTAAGTTCTTTATATTACAATGTATTGTCACAGGATTTGTAATTCAGATGTCAATCATTTATAAATTCTTTTTCTGCCAGCCAACATTTTAAAAGACAAATGATCCATCATTTCTCAATCCTGCTAATTCTTTAACTTTTACATGTCCCAAATATTCCATTTTAGATTTATTTCATTGATTTTGATGTTTTTAACCCCAGTGTAACATGTATCATGAGGAGAAAGCACTTTCATTGATCATCACTATGGATTAAAATATAGGGATGTTTTACAATGCAGTATGGGTGGGGTGGGAGACATTTTTGAATCTTGTTTTCTGGGATAAATTATTTAAAAAGAATTAGCCATTAGCCCTGAGTATTTTAGTCATTCGTGCCCATAGATAACAACATGCTGTTTTATTCTGGCATTGAGGTTTAATTTATATGCAGTAACAGATTTTTAAGTATTCATTTGAGACATTTTGACAACCGTACATATCTACACACGCAACCATCACTGAAATCAGATATAAAATATTCCCATCAAATACTTGCAGGTAAATACATTGAGAATATTTTGCCAGTCTGTGGCTTACCTACTTATTTTCATAATTAATGTTTTAATTTTGTTGAAGATTTAATTTACCCTTTTACTCTAATGATCAATATTTTCTGTGTCCTGTCTAATAAATTTTACCAACCCTAAGGTTATAAAGATTTCTCCTAAGATTTTTTTGTAGAAACCTTATGGTCCTAGCTTATTACATTTAGTTCTATGATCTATCGCAAATCAAACTCACATATAGAGGTAGGTAGATTTTGAGGAATATATAGTTGTTTCAGCATAATTTTTAAAAATCCCTTCCTCTCTTCATTAAACCGCCTTGGCCCCTCTATTAAAAATCAGTTAATATGTATGTATGGGTCTATTTCTGAATTCTCTAGTCTTTTCCATTAATCTATTTATCTTATTGCTATAGCTTTATAGTAAATCTGGAAATCAGGTAGTTTGTCTTCCAATTTTATTTTTCATTCTCTATTTTCGTTGTTCTGGATCCATTATATTCCCATGTAAATTTTAGAACTGACTTGTCAATTTCTTTTTTAAATTTTAACAAAAAAGCTTGCTAGGAATTTTCATATTGCCTGTTCTCTTCAGATCAATTTGAGGAAAATGAATATCTTAACAAGATTGAACCTTATAATCTATGAATATATCTTTCCATGTGTTTAGGTGTCCTTTAATGACTCAGAAACATTTTATAATTTATTTTCTGTGTAGATGATTTGTTTTATTTATTATGATTTTACTGTGAGCTTTTAACATGCTGTTCCCTGTACTTAGAATAACCTCTTTTTACACCTCCCACTAGCTTAATGTCATTCATCCTTCTGTTCTGAGACTTGACCTCCCTGGAATTAGGTATCTGTTATAAAATGTCTACCATCCAGAGTAGTCTTCTCAGTCCTCCCCAGGTAACTCAATGTACACGCCCCTGCCCCCTGCTTCGCCACCACCAAAAAAAAAAAAAAAGCTCATCCGATGAGTATGGAGAACAAAAATAGAAAGGGGGGCCAGGCACGGTGGCTCACACCTGTAGTCTCAGCACTTTGGGAGGCTGAGGCAGGTGGATCACTTCACGTTAGGAGTTTGAGACTAGCCTGGCCAACATGGTGAAACCCTGTCTCTACTAAAAATACAAAAATTAACTCGGCAGTAGTGGTGCAGGCCTGTAATCCCAGCTACTCAGAAGGCTGAGGAAGGAGAATCGCTTGAGCCTGGGAGGTTTTGGTGAGCTGAGATCGTGCCACAGCACTGCAGTCTGGGAGACAGGGTGAGACTTTGTCTCAAAAAAAAAAAAAAAAAAAAATAGAAAGGGGACCCATTGCTCTCCCACCTTTGTTCTTGGCGTGGCATTCTCCAGCTGTGATGGCTTTAGTTAGTAAAAGATACGGGTTTTGTGACTGCTCTTTGGGCATTATTTTTCTATGTAAATCCTTGCCAATGCTTCTTTCCCAGCCAGGGCAAATAAAAATGGTTGGATACAGAGAGCAGGAAGATTGTTGCAGTGATAAAAGCCCAACAAGTGAACTGATCTTACCTTCATCTTTGTCCATCAAAAGCAAGGCTGCTGCTCACTGATCTATCTCCCCCAAGGTTGTAATAATATTAGAAACCACAGCTTATCTTTCATTGGCTTTTGAGCCTGACTCAGAGAAAAAGGGGTATAATTATTGATGACTAAACTGTCTTATTTTGGGAGACAAATTTCAATCGTATTAGATATCAAAACATTTTCAGGGCACATATGCAAGATAATATGTAAATAACACCAGTTAAACATTTAGTTTCATTCTAAAGATTTTGGCTACAGGTGTTGCCCATTCCATGATTCAAGAAAATTGCTATTAACAGAGCTTTCACATACTGAAACCTGTTTTTCTACTGACTTACATAATGAAATTAGAGATACACTTCTGTAAAGTGATATGAAATTATAATAAAGAGATACATTTTTAAATTATAATTTTTTAAAAGAAACTATCAATACAAAAGTAGCTTGGAGTTTTTGAATACAATTTTTTTCGAGACAGGGTCTCTGTCATTCAGGTGAACACAGCTCACTGCAGACTCCACCTCCCCAGACTCAAGCGATCCTCCCACTCAGCCTCCAGAGTAGCAGGGACTACAGGCCCATACCACCACGCCCAGCGAATTTTTGTATCTTTTTTGTAGAGATGATGTTTCATCATGTTTCCCAGGCTGGTTTTGAACTCCTGTGCTCAAGCAATCTACACCTCAGCCTCTTAAAGTGCTGGGATTACAGGTGTGAGCCACTGTAACCAGCTGAATACACATTTTTAATTACAAAGAAATACATATTTGTTGTAGAAAAGATGTGGCTAAACAAAAAGAAGAAAATTCTTCAATTCACTGTGTTAATACTTTGTTGTATGCCTTCTAGACTGTTTTTATAGACACAGACACACACACATTTTTTTATTCATTCATTTTTTATTTTTTATTTTATTTTTTTTATTTTTTTTAGAAAAAGAGAGAAAAGGAGAAAGAAACAGCAAAAGAAAGAAAAAAAATAAAGAGAGAAAGAAAGAGGACGAGAAAGAGGGAGAGAGAATGGGATTCTTGTTTTATTGCCCAGGCTAGAATGCAGTCTAAAAATGGGTATTAAAAACCTCTTTTATGCCAATAATTGTGCTTAACAATGGAGACAAGAAGGAATAGGGGATGAAAATAACAAATAAGCAGCCAACCAATATTTTATTTAAACCTGTGAAATGCTATGCAATTGCTGGGGAGTGATTTA
>PVKP010018709.1:31752-43884 GCA_004027715.1 Plecturocebus donacophilus | reverse complement strand
CTTTGGGAGGCCGAGGCGGGTGGATCACGAGGTCAAGAGATCGAGACCATCCTGGCCAACACGGTGAAACCCCGTCTCTACTAAAGTACAAAAAATTAGCCGAACGTGGTGGTGCGTGCCTGTAGTCCCAGCTACTCGGGAGGCTGAGGCAGGAGAATTGCTTGAAACCGGAAAAACGGAAGTTGCAGTGAGCCGGGATTGTGCCACTGTACTCCAGCCTGGCGATAGAGCGAGACTCCGTCTCAAAAAAAAAAAAAAAAAAAAAAAAAAAAAATTTTCTAAATTTGGTAGAAAATTTAAAAAATTGGTAGAAAATATAAAAAATATAAACCAATTTCCTATTGATGGATTTCTTTTATTTTTTGAGAAGGAGTCTCGCTCTGTCGGCAGGCTGGAGTGCAGTGGCGCGATCTTGGCTCCTTGAAACCTCCGCCTCTGGGATTCAAGCAGTTCTCCTGCCTCAGGGTTTCACCACGTTGGGCAGGCTGGTTTTGAATTCCTGACCTCAAGTAATTCTCCCACCTCGGCCTTGCAAAGTGGAGATTACAGGCGTGAGCCACCGCGCCCAGCCAGCAACAGGTTTTTATTGATCTTCCATGCTGTTCTAAGGCACCACCAACCTCATATTTATTAAACTTGTTACATTTGTATTAATAGATTCACTTATATTAATAACTGATAACTAATGAGTGTGTATTGTATGCCAGGAACTGCTCTAAATTTTTTTTTTTTTTTTTTTGCGACCGGGTCTCCCTCTGTCTCCCGTGCTCAAGAAATCCTTCCGCCTCCACCTTCCAAATTGCCGGGATTACAGGAGTGAGCCAACGCCCCGCCCTGGCTGTAGATGTTTAAATTCATGTATTTGGCTGGGCGCGATGGCTAACACCTGTGATCCTAGCACTTTGAGAGGCCCAGGCGGGCAGATCATGAGGTCAGGAAATCGAGATCATCCTGGCCAACATGGCGAAAGGTCGTGTCTACTAACAATACAAAAATTAGTCGGGCGTGGTGGCACGTGCCTGTGATCCCAGCTATTCGGGAGGCTGAGACAGGAGAATCGCTTGAACCCGGGAGGTGGAGGTTGCAGTGAGCCGAGATCGCACCGTTGTACTCCAGCCTGGGCAACAAGAATAAAACTGCGTTTCAAAAATTAAATAAATAAATTCATTACTCCACACAGCAACTCTATGATTGTATGTATTATTATCTCATCTTACTACTGTGGAAACTGAGGTACAGAGAAGTTAGGAAACTTGAGAAGTCAGGATCTGAACCGGTCATAGTCTCGGCCAGTCAGCCACCCTCAAGCCCCAGAGAAGAGGTCGACAAGCAGCCATTTTATTTGTAGTCTGGAAGGACTGCAAAGCCCGGCATCCCTCGCGGCAGCGGCCCTCTACACACAACAAATCCCGGCATGCTCCTGAGTGGCCCGAGGTGGAGGGTTCTAGAAGGCGTGACGTGCGGGTCGAGAGCGGGCTCGGAGGCGGGCGCCTTTCGGCAGTAGCTGTGGCTGCAGCTGCCAGGCCTGAGGACACGGGCGGCCGAGGCCGCGGTCACAGCCTCCTCGTCTCGCCGGCTATGGCTGCGCTCGGCCGGCCCTTCAGCGGCCTCCCGCTGAGCGGCAGCTCGGACTTCCTGCAGCCGCCGCCGCCGCCTGCCTTCGCCGGCCGGGCCTTCCCGCCGGGGGCGGACGGCGCCGAGCTGGTCCCGCGGCCAGGACCCCGCGTAGTCCCTAGCAGCCCCGGCGGGAGTGCGGCGCGCGGACGGTGAGGACCGGTCAGGCGCAGGGCGCAGGGCGCAGGGCGGGCGGGCAGGTTGGGCGCCCCTCGCGCCGGGCGCGGGCTGCTCGCCGTGGCTTGCTGACTGACCCTCCCCGCGACCCTCCGCGGGAGCTTCGCAGCCCAGTTTACAGATAAAGAAACTGATCCACAGAGACGTTAACTGTAAGTCGCCTTGGGTCGCACAGCCCAGGAGTCCGGTGCGAACCTCGGCCCGACTGCGTCCCCGAGAAGTGAGACTTTGCCAATTGGAACCTGGGCGACTCGGTCTGGGTGCCCCCTCGGCGTGGCCGCTGTTAGTGACAACTTTCAGTGTCTCATCTGCAAACTATGCCAAGCGTGGGACAGAAATGGGTCCTCTTAGTGAGATTATGCAAATAAAGTGCTTAGCACAACTCCTGCCCAGAGGACGTTTTCCCTGGTTTGGTCCTCCCTAATGTGTCTCCCATTACTTTGACAAAAGGGCAAGCTGAGATTTCAATGTCCAGGTAAGTCGGGGCAATCCGCAGTTAACCCGACTGACCTGTGATCTGTACCCATCCCACTAGGCTCGGAAAGGGACGTTTGGTATGTGGGGATGAGCAAGATAATTGTAGCAAGAAAGAGGATACAGATACTGTTGAAAGCACAGTCTCAAGTACATTTCTCAACTGACTGATTTTTGTTTGTTTCAACAGTGTTTCTGTTCACTGTAAAAAGAAACACAAGCGAGAGGAGGAGGATGATGAGTAAGTTTCAGTGGCTGTTTATTCACCGTTAATTGAACATATGTTACAGTCTAAATTACTTGTTTAAGTGAAAAGGTGAAACATTAGATGAGTGTCTCTGGAAAGAGACATAGAAGTTAGTAACAGTATTTGTCTTTTAGAGAAAGTAACAGTGGCAGGCAGACACGTCAGAGGGAAACTTTGCTCCTCAAGTTGTAATGTTTGGATTATGAATGGTGTTAATATTACATGCACAAAGTAGAATAATTTAAAGGATACATATTGAAAAGTCTTTTTTTTTTCTTTGAGTCAGGGTCTGTGTCACCCAAGCTGGAGTGCAGTTGTGTGATCACAGCTCACTGCAGCCTCAAACTCCTTGGGTTCAAATGATCCCTCAGCTTCAGCCTCCTGAATGGCAGAGACTACAAAGTGTGCCACCACGCTCAGCTAATTTCTAAAAAAAAATTTTGTAGAGATGGTGTCTAACTATGTTGCCCAGTCTGGTCATGAACTTCTGCCCTCAAGCAATCCTCCCCACTCTAGGATTGCAGTTGTGAACCGTGGCAACAGGCCTTATTAAAAAGTCTTTTACTCCACACTCCTAATTCTTCGCCCGACCAGACAACCCATTACCAGTTTTCCATGTCTCCTTTAGAAGATAATCTAAAACTTTACTAAGTTTACAAGTCTTTTTCTTTCTGTTTTTTGAGACAGAGTCTCATTTTGTCACTCAGGCTGGAGTGCAGTCGCTGTTGGGTTTTTTTGTTTGTTTTTTGAGTTGGAGTTTCGCTCTTTTTGCCCAGGCTGGAGTGCAGTGGTGCAGTCTGCTCATGGCAACCTCTGCCTCCCAGGTTCAAGCAATTCTCCTGCTTCAGCATCCCGAGTACCTGGGATCACGGGCATGTGCCACCCTGTCTGGCTAATTCTTTATTTTTAATAGAGGCAGGGTTTCACCATGGTGGTCAGGCTGGTCTCGAACTTCTGACCTGTTATCCACCTGTGTTGGGATTACAGGCGTGAGCCACCACACCTGGCTGTGGCTGTTTTTTTTTTTTTTTTTTTTTTTTTTTTTTTTACCTTTGAAGGAAGATACTGTTCACACTGTGCAACACATTGATCTTTTCATTTTACTCTCCTGTATGTAGCTTGTTCTATGTCAACACATAGAGGTTTATGTAATTTCTCTTTCAATAGTGAGTGGAATTCTGTTGTAGGACTTGGTATAGATAATTAACCAATTTCCTGTTGATGAATTTCTTTGAGACCGAATCTCACCCTGTTGCCAGGCTGGAGTGCAGGTGGTGCGATCTTGGCTCATTGCACCCTCCGACTCCTGGGTTCAAGCAATTCTCCTGCCTCAGCCTCCAGAGTAGCTGGGATTACAGGTATCCACCACCACTCCAGCTAATTTTTGTATTTTTAGAAGAGACAGGGTTTCACCATGCTGGCCAGGCTGGTCTTGATCTCCTGACCTTGTGATTTGCCTGCCTTGGCCTCCCAAAGTGTTGGGATTACAGGCATGAGCCACTTCACCTGGCCCTATTGATGGATTTCTAAGTTATTTCTAATCTTTTGCTATTACAAATCCACCCTGACCATTCTTTTGAAGTTCTCTGTGTATGTTTGCAAGTATATGAATAGATTCCTTAATACGGAATTGCTGGGTCTTAAAGTGTGTACATTTAAATTTTTTTTTTTAAATGGAGTTTTACTCTTGTTGCCCAGGCTGGAGTGCAATGGCATGATCTCGGCTCACCACAACCTCCACCTCCTAGGTTCAAGCTATTCTCCTGCCTCAGCCTCCTGGGTAGCTGAGATTACAGGCGTGAGCCACCTCGCCCAGTCTGCATTTTAAATTTTGAACCAGAGTTTTTGCCAATGTATATGCCCATTAACATCTCAACACAACTGTGTTTTTAAACTGAGATTGCTGCCCAACTAAGAGATTAAAAATTACATCTTATAGACAGGCAGTCTAATAAAAAAAGAGGTAAAAGGGCTGGGTGTGGTGGCTGACGCCTGTAATGCCAGCACTTTGGCAGGCCGAGGCGGGTGGATCACTTGAGGTTGGGAGTTTGAGACCAGCCTGACCAACATGGAGAAATCCTGTCTCTACTAAAAATAAATAAGGCGATGTGGTGGTGCCTGCCTGTAATCCCAGCTATGGGGAGGCTGAGGCAGGAGAATTGCTTGAACCCCAGAGGCGGAGGTTGCAGTGAGCCGACATCGCACCATTGCACTCCAGCCTGGGCAATAAGAGTGAAACTCCATCTCAAAAAAAAAAATAATAAAAGAAGTTAGAGTTTCTCAAAGATGATCTTCATGAACACCCAAATAAAAAAGTATTCAACCTCATTAATCTTTAGGGAAATGCGTATTAAAGCTACAGTGAGATGCTACTCTATGTCCAGATGTTGGTATGTATGTGAAGCACCAGGAACTCTTAAATATGAGTAGAAGTGTAAATTGGGATCATTAGGCATACACCTTAAAATCCTGATTTCGTGTCCAGGTGTGGTGCTTCATGCCTGTAATCCCAGCACTAGGGGAGGCCAAGGTGGATGGATTGCTTGAGCCCAGGAGTTGGAGACCAGCCTGGCCAACATGGCGAAACCCCGTATCTACTAAAATACAAAAAAATAGCTGGCTGTGGTGGTGTGCACCTGTAATCCCAGCTACTCTGGAGGCTGAGGCATGAGGAGAAGGCACAGGTTACAGTGAGCTGAGATTGTGCCACTACACTCCATCCTGGGCGACAGGGCAAGACTAGATTACCATTTTGAGATGCTGGCAGTATTCTATATGTTTTGTTTGGTTTTTTTTTCTTTGTTTTTTGAGACAGAGTTTTGCTCTGTTGCCCAGGCTGGAGGTGCAGTGGCACAGGCTCAGCTCACTGCAACCTCCGCTTCTGGATTCAAGTAGTTCTCTTGCCTCAGCCTCCCAAGTAACTGGGGTTACAGGCGCCCACCACCATGCCTGGCTAATTTTTTGTATTTTTAGTAGAGATGGGGTTTTATCATATTCATCAGTCTGGTCTTGAACTTCTCACTTCAGGTGAGCCACTACACCCAGCCTATTTACTTATTTTTTGAGGCGAAGTCTCGTTCTGTTACCCAGGCTGTAGTGCAGTGGCGCATTCTCAGCTCATTGCAACCTCCACCTCCTGGATTCAAGTGATTCTCCTGCTTCATCCTTACTAGTAGCTGGGATTACAGGTACGTGCCACCATGCCCAGCTATTTTTTTTTTTTTTTTGGATTTTTATGGAGACAGGGTTTCACCATGTTGGCCATACTGGTCTCGAACTCCTGACCTCAAGTGATCCACCTGTGCTGGCCTCCCAAAGTGCTGGAATTACAGGTGTGAACTACCATGCCTGGCCTAAAATATTACATATTTTAAAACTATTCAAATATTACAGAAACATTAGATATAGCTAAACATTCTTAATGCTTTCTTAGGAGCTAAAACTAATTATAAACCAAACATTTTGTCTAATAGTTGGTTGTATTAAAAAATCTAGGTTTGGCCGGGCACTGTGGCTCACACCTGTAATACCAGCACTTTGGGAGGCTGAGGCGAGCAGATCACAAGCTCAAGAGATCGAGACCATCTTCAACGTGGTGAAACCCCATCTCTACTAAAATATAAAAATGAGTTGGGTGTTGTGGCATGCACCTATAGTTCCAGCTACTCAGGAGACTGAGGCAGGAGAATTGCTTGAACCCAGGAGGCAGAGGTTGCAGTGAGCCGAGATCTCAATACCTCACACTCCAGCCTGGCACTTGGTGACAGAGTGAGACTCTGTCTAAAAATACATATATATAGGTTTGAGAGATCTGTTACTTGTCAGATTTTATATTGCCAGAGACTTTAGTTGGTTTTCACAGTCTTAACATGGAATAGAAATTTTTTCTTGTAAAATATATGCCTCTTCCTCTGACCCTCAGTTTAGAGAATCAGAGGCTATGGTAACCATTGATGATTTTTTTTTTTTTTTTTTTGGTTATAGAGCTATATTCTGGCCTTGAGATGGTACTTGCTGATGCCCAGGCAATAAAATACTTTTGGTCTACATACATAATAGAACAGGGCTGATTGACTATTCAGCTTGTTTCAGACAGCTTTCAGCTAAACACTGGGTATATCATAGTGCTTGCAGATACTAGTTTGTGGTAAGCTCTTGAACAGTTGAACCTCCCTAAGAAGGTGCAGGGAGTTAGTAAAAATGGGATGGAGGTAAGATTCAGGAGCTCTGGTGTCTGGTCCTCAGGATGCAACTCACTACTTTACTGTGACACTTTGGAGAAGCCAGGTTAGTTTTTCTAGGTCCTAGTTTCCTAATTAAAAAAAAAAAATGGATTTGATGAATTCTAAAGTTTCTATGAAGTACGAATTTGTTTGGGATGTGAAGACAGTATGTTGCAAAATGGGAGAAAATTGGACCCCACAATTGGTTGGACACTGATAGAGCCTCTGATGTTTTGAAGGGGACCAAGAAATTAATGCTGTCACCCACACTTGTGGTATTAATACTTTGAACAAACCTCATGAGATACACATTTTTGACCTAAGGGAATATAGAATGGCTGCCAGACCATCTCCCCATATGTTTGATGGAGCAGTAACAATATGACAAAATATGACGCTGAATTGCTGACTTTTGTTTTTTTGGTTTCTTTTTTTTGGTTTGTGGTGGGGTCTCACTGTGTTGCCCAAGCTGGTCTTTGAACTCTGGCCTCAAGTGATCCTCCCACCTCAGCCACTCTAAGTGCTGGTATTTCAGGTGTGAGCCACCATGCGCAGCTGCCTTTTCGTTTCTTTACTTCCCACTTGACCTTTCCAGAGCCAAATAAGCAGGAATGACTTTAAGCTCCCACATTGAACACTATCTGAGCAGGCAAAATCTTGCAGGTGCATCTTTATTTGGCAGAGAGCAGGAGAAGAAAACGTTTGTGTGGCTATGAGAATAACAGGGAAAAAGTACAGTATTTTCCATCATATAATCACAAACTATCAAAAAGGCTAGTTTTTTTAATATAAAAATTTGATTGGAGATAGGGATGATATACATTTCATTTGGATTAGTTGGGATTTTCATTGAATTTTTTTCTTTTTTTCAGTTGTCCAGTAAGAAAGAAAAGGATAACTGAAGCAGAGCTCTGTGCTCGTCCTAATGACTGGATTCTTTGCGCACATCAGGATGTAGAGGGGCATGGAGTAAATCCCTGCACTAGTGGCCTTTCCGTACCTGGGATATTAGATGTTATTTGTGAAGAAATGGATCAGACAACTGGAGAACCACAGTGTGAAGCTGCCCGGAGGAAGCTTCAGGAGATTGAGGACAGGTAAATGGGCAGTGTATATAGCTGGTTTTTTGCTATACTCTTGTAATATCTCAACTCATTTAAGCTAGTTTATTTATCATTTGGTGGTAACTTGATCCTTAGCCTCTCAGAAAGACTATATAAGTCAGAGAATTCAAAGTGTGTGTCTTTCTTTTTTGAGACCGGGTTTCACTTTTGTTACCTAGGATGGAGTGCAATGGCACGATCTCAGCTCACTGTAACCTCTGCCTCCCAGGTTCAAGCTATTCTGCCTCAGCATTGAGAGTAGCTGGGATTATAGGCATGCACCACTATGCCTGGCTAATTTTGTGTTTTTAGTAGAGACAGGGTTTCACCATGTTGGTCAGGCCAGTCTCGAATTCCTGACCTCAGGTGATTTGCCCGCCTTGGCCTCCCAAAGTGCTGGGATTATAGGTGTGAGGCACCATGCCCAGCTGCTTTTTATTTTTTTATTATTTTTTATTTTTTAATTGAGACAGGGTCTTGCTTTGTCACCCAGGTTGGAGTGCAGTGGTTCACTGCAGTCTTGACCTTCTAGGCTCAACCCATCCGCCCACCTGAGCCTCCCAAGTAGCTGGGACTGCTCGCATGCACCACCACACCTGGCTAATCTTTGTATCTTTTGCAGAGATGGGGTTTCGCCATGTTGCCTAGGCTGGTCATGAATTCCTGGGCTCAAGCAAGCCGCCTGCCTCGGCCTTCCAAAGTGTATGCGTTTATTAATTTATTTATTTATTTATTTTTGAGGTGGAGTTTTGCTCTTGTTGCCCAGGCTAGAGTACAATGGCATGATCTCAGCTCACTGCAACCTTTGCTTCCCAGGTTCAAGCGATTCACCTGCCTCAACTTCCCAAATAGTTGGGATTATAGGTGGCTGCCACCACACACCTGGCTAATTTTTTTTTTGTATTTTTAGTAGAGACAGGGTTTTGCCATGTTGGCCAGGCTGATCTCAAACTCCTGGCCTCAGGTGATCCACCCATCTCGGCCTCCCAAAGTGCTGGGATTACAGGCATGAGCCATCACACCTGGCCCTGAAGTGTATGCTTTTTTTTTTTTTTTTAAGACAGAGTCTTGCTCTGTTGCTTAGGCTGGAGTGCAGTGGCACAACTCTGCTCACTGCAACCTCTGCCTCTCAGTTTCAAGCGATTCTCCTGCCTCAGCCTCCTGAATAGCTGGGGTTACAGGTGGGCACCACCACGCCCAGCTAAATTTTGTATTTGTGTTAGAGACAGGGTTTCATCATGTTGGTCAGGCTGGTTTCGAACTCCTGACTTCGTGATCCACCCACCTTGGCCTCCCAAAGTGGTAGGATTACAGGTGTGGGCCACAACGCCTGGCCAAATGTATGCTTTTAAAGTGAATTCTTCTCATAGATCTAATTTTTTTTCTTTTTTAGACGGAGTCTCACTCTGTTGCCCAGAGTGGAGTGCAGTCACTCACTGCAACCTCTGCCTCCTGGGTTCAAGTGATTCTCCTGGCTCAGCCGCCCGAGTAGCTGGGACTATAGGCACCCGCCACCACACCCAGCTAAGTTTTGTGTTTTTAGGAGAGATGGGGTTTCATCATATTGGCCAGGCTGGTCTTGAACTCTTGACCTTATCTGCCCACCATGGGCTTCCAATGTGCTGGGATTACAGGCATAAACCACCACCCACAGCCTGAGTATACTTTTTATACTCAGTTATAGCTTCATTTTTTGCTTGGTCTATTGCTGTATTAGTGCTTTTATCCCTTTTTTTATTTTTAAAATTTTGTCCAAATACTAGAATATATAATAGCTTGACTAGATATTTTTTCTTTCTCTGCTTCTGCTGCCTTAATTGATTTAGGATAATTGATGAAGATGAAGAAGTTGAAGCTGACAGAAATGTTAACCATCTCCCCAGTCTTGTTCTTTCTGATACCATGAAAACAGGTTTGAAGAGGGAATTTGATGAAGTTTTTACAAAGAAAATGATTGAGTCTATGTAAGTTTTGGTAACTGATTTCTATTTAATTATGATCTTGGAGGGAAAACTCAATGTTTAGATTCTGCCTGTCCTATCCTAGTCAGCTCTTTTTATCTCCTGATCACCAGGCAATTGGAGATTGGCTTTCTTTTAGTCCATTAGGGGTGAGCAAAGTGCTTTGCAAGTAGGGATTTGAAGTATGGGGAAGTGGCTGCCTTGCCTACTTACTCTTTGGTTCCTTTGAAGACCTGAAATGCACTGCAGTCTGATATTTGGAAATGGGATGATTAGCAAGAGAGCCCACTCTCTCAAGTTCTTGTGATGGGATATATATACCACATTTCAAAGGCTCCTGTTACCTGGCTTCCTAAGTTATCCGGGAACAACATTGAAGCATAGGAAACAAAAAATAAAGTGACCCAACAGTCAAAGCAGTTACTGCAAAGACTGCAAAACAAAGCCCATATTCTTGGCTCATAGCATAGTCCTTCCAGGCCTTTAGTAGAGCTATTTTGCTCTTAATCTAAACACAGTTTATGAGCTCAGTTATCTGGTTTCCTAGATCATCAGAGTAGAAGCAGAAACAGCAAATGAGAATAGATCAAACTAGGGAACTATGACTACAGTGAGGACAAAAGAGTAAACTGGAAAGCAAACACAATAACCTAAAAAGTAAAGTGGCCTGGGGCCAATGAGTAATGATTAGCCCTGTAATTCTGTAGTCCCTGAAGCCTCCGTGATCTCAAATTGTAATTATTCACTATGTAGAATAATAGGGAAGTTAGTTATAAAGTGCCATTTAGATATTGTCTAGAAAGACTTTAAATCTAATTGGTACTCAGTGAGGGTAAGTTTCAGGTATCTGGCAAAGCCTCTTAGGACACCAGTCTCAGTGAGGCCAGATAGATGAGACATTATTGCCTTTGGTTACAGTGGAGATGATTTGTGCTCAGAGGTTCAGCTGCTATTTGGTCTTTGATCACAGAGGTTTTTCATTAGGGTCCTAGCTTGAGCTTATAATTAACTACCTAGCCCTAAGGGTGGATAGTTTAGCCAGAAGTATCTGGTCACCTTACCTTCCAGCCTAAAACATAGCACTTTCTGCTCTTGTAAGTTTTCCAGAAACTAGCCTTGGAGGGTGTTTCATTGTTTTAATGTTTTATTTTTGCTTTGTCAGACACCATCCCTGACACAGTGTGTGTGTGTAACATAGTCATTTTGCCTTAACCATGGAAGTGTTTTTTTTAATTCTGGTTTTTTTTTTTTTTTTTTTTTTTTTTTGAGGCAGGGTCTCACCCTGTCACCCAGGGTGGGGTGCAGTGGCATGATCACAGCTCACCACAGCCTTGACCTCCCGGGCTCAGGTGATCTACCTCAGCCTCCGGAGTAGCTGGTACTGCAGGCATCTGCCACCACACCCAGCTAATTTTTGTATTTTTTGTAGAGCTGGGATTTGCCACATTGCCCAGGCTGGTCGCTGTCTCCTGGGCTCAAACCATCTGCCTGCCTTGGCCTCCCAAAGTGCTAGGATTATAGGCGTGAACCACCACGACCAGCCCATGAAGGATTATACTTTGTACCTGAACCAAGCAAAAGGCAACTGAAATACTTTAAGTATGTTTGTCCAGTGTTTCCTTTTCATTTATAATGATTTAGTGTAAGCTAGCTGCCTATATCAAATATTAACCACAATTTTAAAAAATTTCTAACACTCAAGGGCTCTATGTAATCACATTGGATGTTTAAATACTAATAATCACAGCATCATTACAACCACATGATTTGGTTAAACATGCATGTTGAAGTGTGCAATTTTATGTATTTGAGGGGCCTTCTAAAGGTCAGTTGGAGCCAGGCATGGTGGTTTGTGCCTGTAGTCCTAATTACTGGGAAGGCTGAAGTGGGTGGATTGCTTGAGCTCAGGAGTTAAAGGCTGCAGTGAGCTATGATTGTGCCACTGTACTCCACCCTGGACAACACAGCAAGACCCCATCTCTTTAAAAAAAAAAAGAGGGGGGAGCGGGGAAGAGAGATCCAAGATGGCCGATCACTAGCAGCTCAGGATTGCAGCTCCCAGTAAAAGCTCAGAGCGCCAGTGGATGCCACACTTACTGATAAATTTTTGCTGCCCACGGACCAGGGCATTCCCAGCAGAGGAGCCCCACAGGTCGCCAGCGGGACCCTTTCGGCTGGCGCGGCTTTTTTGCCGGCACCTCTGCTCGGCGGCTCTTGGTGCGGAGTAAACAGGACTGAGTCTCCTTTTGGATGATGTTTGGAGCCCTGTGAAGGCAGAGCAGTCCATCCAGCTGATTGAAAAAGGGACTGAAGAGGGAAGTCAGACCGGAGAC
>PVKP010018709.1:0-31652 GCA_004027715.1 Plecturocebus donacophilus | reverse complement strand
AGAGAAGAACATAAATGAATTAATGGAGCTGGAAAACACAATACGAGAAATCTGTGAAGTATGCACAAGTTTTAACAGTCGAATTGATCAAGTAGAAGAAAGGATATTAGAGGTCGAAGACCAACTTAAAGAAATGAAACAAGAAGATAAGATCAGAGAAAAAAGCGTAAAAAGGAATGAACAAAATCTCCAAGAAATATGGGACTATGTGAAAAGACCTAATTTACGCTTAATAGGTATACCTGAAAGTGATGAAGAGAATGAATCCAAGTTGGAAAATATTTTTCAGGATATTATCCAAGAAAATTTTCCTAAATTAGCAAGGCATGACAATACTCAACTCCAGGCAATACAGAGAACCCCACAAAGATATTCCTCAAGAAGACCAACCTCAAGACACATAATCGTCAGATTTACTCGGATTGAAATAAAGGAGAAAATACTAAGGGCAGCCAGAGAGAAAAGCCGAGTTACCCATAAAGGGAAGCCTATCAGACTCACAGCAGATCTCTCAGTAGAAACTCTACAAGCCAGAAGAGAGTGGGGGTTAATATTTAACATTCTTAAAGAAAAAAACTTTCAACCCAGAATCATATATCCAGCCAAACTAAGTTTTACAAGACAAGGAAAAATAAAATTTTTTGCGAACAAGCAAGAACTCAGAGACTTCATTACCACCAGGCCTGTTTTGCAACAACTTCTGAAAGAAGCACTATACACAGAAACGAACAACCAGCATTAGTTATCTTAAAAACTTATGAAAAAGTAAAGAATATTACAACAATGAAGAATTTACATCAACTAATGGGCAAACAGCTAGTTAGCCTTAAATAACAGTATTAGATTCACATATATCAATATTAAGCCTAAACTTAAAGGGATTAAATGCCCCAATCAAAACATAGTTAGAGAAACTGAATAAAAAGTTAAAACCCATAGGTACGCTGTATTCAGACCTTTCTTACAGGCAAGGACACACAAAGACTTAAAGGGATGGAGGTAGATCTACCAACCTAATGGAGAGCAAAAAAAAAAAACTGGATTTGAACTCAGACCTGGAACAAGCAAATTTAATATTTACAGAACCTACCACCCCATATCCACAAAACATATTTTTTTTTCAATATTATATATTTTCAATCATACCTAGTCTAAAAGTGATCACATAATAGGAAATAAATCACTTTTTAGTAATTGCATAAGCATTTCACAGATTTAAATGAAATCCTGAGCAATAGAGCAAGATTCTCGTTCTCTCTCCCTCTTTTTTCTCTTTTATTCTACTTCTTTCTTTCTCTTAAGAAAAAAAAAAACTTCCTCTCTCTCTCTTTCTCTTTCTCTCTTTAAAAAAAAAAGATCAGTTTGTATGTTCTAAATCTCCTGTTTTGATACCATCAGTCTTTAAGGTATTAGGTAATGTTTGATTTTCAACATACAGTTTTCATGTCCTGAAATTTTTGGATAAAAATCTGTATTTTATGTCTTAGGAGCCGTCCTTCCATGGAGCTTGTTCTCTGGAAACCCCTCCCTGAACTCCTTTGTGATAAGCCAAAGCCATCCTCTAATGCTAAAAACTATACAGGAGAGAGCCAGGATAAACGTGCAGCTGCTGGCACTGCCTTCCCTCAGAGAACTGAGCTGTTTTTGGAACCTCGGCAAACAGGGATGCCTCTTTATAATAGTTTGGAGACAGCTGCTAGCACAGAAGAAGAGATGGAACTCTAGAAGCAAATTTCTACACTAAAGTCAAATGTTAGAAGACTTTTGTTCAGTTATGAGCCTCTTTGCATAGTATAGGGACTTGAAAGTTTTATGAAACGGGTGTAATAATATCTCCACCTGTGATTTGGGGGTGGGACTCTCATTTTGGGTAGCCATTTATTCAACTTTTTGCCAAGGAAGTTTGTCTCAAGGGAAAAGCAGTTTTCTGTGGGGCTTATTAGAGGAATGTTTGTTTACAGTCTCTTCAAAGGCAAGTATAGAAGCTGTATGTGTAGTAAGAGTGACTTAAATCATATGTCACATTGTCTAGACTATTCAGACACTTGGAGAATATTCTCCTTGAATTAAAAAAGACGAGAAAGAAGGATGCTCCTACTACTACTGTATCCTGACAGTTAAGTGTGTAGATGTGAGCTGTTTACAGTGGTGACTGTATAATTGGGGAGAAGGAGGGAAGAGAGCAGTAGCTTAAATCTGTTGCTAAGAAATTTAGTTTCTTAGCAAATTGTAATTTAGTTATCAATTCAATATAGCTCTGTTGATTAAATAGCAATAGTATTGTGGCTCTCCTCTTTGACTCTGAAAATGCAATGAAAATACACAGAAAGTTTTTCCTTCAAGGCTTTTTTTGCCTTGTGTCACTGTTGCTCCTTGGTTTTCCTTGCATAATAGATAAGCCCAGTTATTCAGTAATGTTTACAAATTAATTGACTTTGAATGATAGTTAAAAGATTATGAGGTAACCCATCTGCAAATTGCCTGTGGGAGAAGCATCCTTTAGTTCATCCTAAGAAAGTGCTTTGTCAGCTAAACCCAGCATTGATGACTTTATTAATTAAAAAAAAAAATTTATCCTTGTATTAGCAAGTTTTTTTTTTTCCACCACAACCTCCACCCACCAGATTCAAGTGATTCTCCTGCCTCAGCCTCCCAAGTAGCTGAGATTACAGGCACCTGCCACCATGCCCAACTAATTTTTGTATTTTTAGTAGAGACGGGCTTTCGCCATTTTGGCCAGACTAGTCTCGAACTCCTGACCTCAGGTGATTTGCCTACCCCAGCCTCCCAAAATGCTGGGATTGCAGGCGTGAGCCACTGTGCCCAGCCAGCAAGTTGTTTTTAAATATTAATTTAGAAAACAGTGAATGATTAGCTGAAGATATATGAGCAGGTGACATTGAAGTTTCCTGAAATAGCCAATTTGACTGGTGCTTAGACTATTGTGCAGTAAGCCTAAAAGGTCATGGAGAATTGCTTCCTGCTAGCAGGAAGCCTTCATCTTGAGTACCTAAACTAGGCTTCCAGTGTCCTTTGAGGATAGCCAGGTTTGAAATTTTTAGTTTCTCAGGAAGAGCTCTTCTGTGTGGCAGGGACTGATAGGGCAAAGTAAAATAACAATTTCTTTATTGCTACAGAGTATCCACTAAAAGTTATTAAATGAGTGTAATGGTATACTGCCCTTCCATCACACAACAGGACACCATCCCAGTTTTGTTTTCTAGGTTTCTTTCCCCTTTATAGCAACCAGATACCTTTTGTAGAAAAAAATGGCTTATGTCACATAAAGGTGAATTTTTAGAAACCACCTTCCAGATGTTTTTGAAACCCTTACTGAAATCCCTCCTCTTGTTACAGATGGCGTAGAAGTCACAAGTCTATTAATTGGACTGTTGCTTCTCTGCCTGTTCCTGCTTTCTCTTTCTGTCTGGATAGTCAGGAAAATATTTAATGTTTAATATTTAAACAAAATATTTAATATCTATACAGTAAAATTATTCAAACTTCAAATCAGTATTGAAAGCAGTTGGAAACCAGCTAATAGTTTCTTAATCTCAGATTTTGAGATGAATGTAAACTGTATTATTTTGAAATGTGCAAGTGTTTGATTCATGCTGTTTGATAAACTTCTGCCTTGTAGTCATTGTTTAATGGGACCAACTTGTAACGTTTGTAGCCTTAAATAAATCTCCATGCTAAAAAATGTGTTCTAGTGCAACACAAAAACGTGAAGTGACTGCCCAGAAGTGGAGTTAGTGTTAAGCTGGAAAGGGAGATGACAGCTTACCGAAGAAGGACCTAAAACACACCAAGATTGTCTTATATAGTATTTGTTGGGCAGGCTTCTGACTAAAGATCTTACGATGAAAAGGAAGAAAAGAGCCCCCAACACAAGGCTCTGTTACTACTGGCAAATGTAGTACAGAATTAAGATTCTGTTAATTAAAATCCAAACAGAGCGTATTTCAGGCATCAAGTTACCTGACATGATAATTACTTCTGCAGGATAAGTGATGTTTTTTGTTCTTTTTTTGGACTTTATCTTCTTGCATATGTTTGTACAAAAATTGTTTTCTTCATCCATGTGGTGCTTATTCATCTGAGCCATCTCCATAGTCCCAATGCCTCTGCTTTTTGTTTTACTTTTCTAGCATAAGGTTTTTGCTTTTGCTTTTGCCTTAAGATTTCCCTAGGGAGTTACCAGGCTTTTCATTTTGTATAGCTTTTGCGCATGGATCAAGCATTGGCTTACTGTGCTAATGTGTGAAGAGAAGAAATTAACTAAAGCAGGTGAGCTTTAATGAACAAATGTGTATTTGAGTTTGAGTAGGGTGTGTGTGGTTTTTGTTTTTGGGGTTTTTTTTTGTAATTAATATGAAGAAAGTCCAGTTCTCATAAATGTTAATCACTTAAAAAAATGCTATTCTTTTTTGAAAAGGTACACATATAAAATTTAGAAAAATAACTAAGGTAGGGGCTAGAACCATAAGAAGAATGTTTACCAGCAGATTCATTTATTATTTTGGATTTGGAACTTGGCTTTGTTTTTCAATGGTGACAAGAATGATTCAGTTCTAGAATGTTCTGGAAGATGCTGTTAATTTTACTTGAGAATCTGGTGTTTCTGTATTTTATCGTTTGCAATAAAACTTCTTAAGTGTTTTGGACTTTTGAGATATTTGTATTTCTGCACTTAAATAATGAAATCAGATATCTCCTTTCCTCTGAATTATAGTGGAAGCAGCATTTATATCAGTGAGGGATTTACATTTATCCTGAAGGGATGCTTCTGTTGGGATAAAGCTAAGTTTCATATTTGAATTCGCTATTCCCAAAATAGGCAGGCTATGTGTTGCCATTCTAAAACGCATACGGCTTTCTGCTCAGAGCAATTCGCTGCTATTGTTAGTATTTAGATGGCAGTGGTAACTGTGTATTAAAAAAATGTTCAGATGGGCCAGGTATGATGGTACACTCCTGTAATCCCAGCAGTTTGAGAGGCCGATGCAGGAGGATCACGTAAGCCCAGGAAAGTCCAGCCTGGGCAATGTTAGCAAGATCTTGTCTCTACAAAAAAAGAAAAAAGTGTATGTGTGTGTGTGTGTGTGTAGTCTCCAAATGTAGAGTTGGAAATGACATGGCATTCACAGAGAAGGGGTTAGGTTGGGGATCTTTGAAAATGGGGACTGGAAGACCCAGTGATGTTCACTTACATGGTTGTTCCTTTTTTTTTTTTCCTTTTTGAGATGGAGTTTACCTCTTGTTGCCCAGGCTGGAGTGCAATGGCGTGATCTTGGCTCACTGCAACCTCTACCTCCCGGGTTAAGCAGTTCTCCTGCCTCAGCCTTTCTAGTAGCTGTGATTACAGGTGCCCCCTACCACACCCAGGCTAATTTTTGTATTATTAGTAGAGACAGGGTTTCTCCATGTTAGTCAGACTGGTCTTGAACTTCTGACCTCAGGTGATCCATCCATCTTGGCCTCCCAAACTGCTGGAATTACAGGCATGAGCCACCGCCCCTGGCTGGTTGTTCCTTTCTTAAGACTTGACAGGTCACTGGGTGGCAGTATTGCCTGAATATTTACATTCTTTGATAAATGCATTTCTGATTTGGTGGGCAGGGAGAGTTAAGTCTGGGATACAATTACGAAAGCATGGTGTTTTGTTTTTAAATGAAAATTTGGAAGTCACAGCTAAAAATGATCTAATTGCAGGTTTGGAGACTAAAGCCTAAGTAGATCATGTCATCCAGTTCCTCAAGTCAGTGTTCTTTCCACTTGACCAGTTGATTTTAGAGTCTTTGCAGCAATACCTAAGATGTCATTTAGATTTCGTTGAAATAATAATATAGTTAAAGCAGTCTATTAAACTCCTTGAGGAAATATGGTTTAGTATGTATTAGTTTGGCACAAATCTTCTAGCTATGTTAATTCCCTAGTTCCTTAGATTACCAGTAGCATCTTAGAGATGAGGTAGTTGTAGTTAGAATACTGTTTGGATTATAGTTCAGCAAGACAATGATGTTTGGTTGGGTGCTGTAGCTCATGCTTACAATCCCAGCACTTTGGGAGGCTGAGGTTGGAAAATTGCTTAAGCCAACAAGCCTGGTGGGAGGATGGCTTGAGACCAGGAGTTAGATGCTGCAGTGAGCCATGATTTTGCCATTGCACTTCTGCCTAGATAACAGTGAGACCCTGTCTCAAAAAAAAAAAAAAGGGGGGGTGGGGTGGGGGAGGGGGCTGGGGAAAGAAGATTAAAAAAAAAAAAGATCAGTGTTTTCTTTCAACAACTGTTTGCTAGGTAGACAAGCCAGTCTTCCTGTTTCTTTTTTATTTCTTCATGATTTATATATTTAGTTTTTAGAGATGGGGTCTCACTTTGTTGCCCAAGATGGTCTCAAACTGGGCTCAAGCCATCCTCCCACCTTGGCCTCCCAAAGTGTTGGGATTATAGATGTGAACCACCATGCCTGGCCCAGTCTTCCTGTTTCTTAATGAACTTTATAAGTCACAAGAATAAAGATTGAATTCTTAAGAGACTAGAATGTAACTGATATTTTAAAGTGTGCCTGGAGTAAGTAGTATTACCTTCTGCCTATAGTTCTGTCCCTACTTTCTCTCTGCTCCAATAGCATATCTAGTACAAAAGCAAGGAGGGGGCCAGGTGCAGTGGCTCATGCCTGTGATCCTAGCATTTTGTGAGGCTGAGGCAGATAGATCACTTAAGGTCAGAAGTTTGAGACCAACCTGGCCAAAGTAGTGAAACCCCGTTTCTACTAAAAAGAATTTTTTGGGTGTGGTGGCAGGTGCCTGTAATCCCAGTTACTCAGGAGGCTGAAACAGAAGAATTGCTTGAACCCAGGAGGTGGAGGTTGCAGTGAGCTGAGATGGTGCCATTGCACTGCAGCCTGGATGACAGAGTTAGATTCAGTCTCAAACAAAAAAAGCAAGGAGAGAAAGAGATTGGTGTGACAAGGCCTAGGCATTTTACCACTTGCCTCTTCAATCTCAGTTGTGAGACAACCCTCTGTTCCCTGCAACATGCATGAAAAGAAAAATAGATTTAAAAAAAAAAAAAGACAACCCTCTGCATTTAATGGAAATCTTGCTTTGGTTTTGTGGGAATATCTTGATTTTTGGTTCTAACCATTCAATTTGGTGTTTCAGTATGAAAATGTCTGTGAATACCAGGTGTTTTCTCAAGGCTGAGCATTGTTTAGTAATTTCTACCCATCTGCGCAGGAAATGAAAACCCTGATACTTTACACAGGTTATATATGTTCTGCCTGTCCTGTTAGTACAGCTGCCTCTTTCATGTGATATCATTGAATATAAATAACTTGAGCCTCAACCTCCAGATGCTTGTGCTATAATGTTAGAGGCTAAAGTACATTTGTAATTACGTCTGCCTATACAATCTCTAAATAGATTCTTGGCACTGACGTTTGCAGAGTTATAGAAAATCAGGTAAGATAAAGTTTTCAATCATGGGGTCAGCTGGAGGCTGTTTTTGTAATACAGAAACTTTTTTTGTTTTAGGCAGTCTCGCTTTTTCACCCGGTCTGGAGTGCAGCGCTGCTAATCTTGGCTGACTGCAACCTCCACCCCTTGGCCTCAAGCAGTCCTCCTACCTCAGCCTCCTGAGTAGCTGGGATCACCGGTGCATACCACCATGCCTATTTTATTTATTTTTTTTTTTTTAACTTTTAGTGGAGACAGGGTTTTGCCATGTTGTCCAGGCTGGTCTTGAACTCAGCTCAAGCAATCTGCTGGCCTCAGCCTCCCAAATTGCTGGGGTTATAGGTGTGAGCCACCATGCCTGGCCTATAAATTTCTTAAGAAACTTAATAGCCTAAGCAAGCTTGCCATTGCGCTCTGGCTTCAGTGACCAGATCTTGAAGGCAGCTGACTTGCCTCCAGCCACTATACCAAAGGTATTACTCCTTTTTTTTTTTTTTTTTTTTTTTTTTTTTTTTTTTTTTTTTTTTTTTTTTTTTTTTTGAGACAGTTTTACTCTTGTTGGAGCGAAATGGAGTGCAATGGTATAATTTCAGCTAACTGCAACCTCTGCCTCCTGGGTTCAAGCAGTTCTTCTGCCTCAGCCTCCCAAGATAGCTGGGATTATAGGCATGTGCTACCATGCCTGGCTAATTTTGTATTTTTAGTAGGGTTGGGGTTTCTCCATGTTTGTCAGGCTGGTCTCGAACTCCCAACCTCAGCTGATCCACCCACCTCAGCCTCCTAAAGTGTTGGGATTACAGGCATGAGCCACTGCACCCAGTCTACACCAAAGGCATTCTATAGCTCACTTTGCCTTGCTGTTTGGGATTCTTTGAATCCTGCCTCCTTTTTTCTACTCATTCACTTTGATGTCCCCAGAGTTAGTCTTAATAAATTGGCATAGAATGATTTCATCTACTGGCATAGGTGAACTTTTTATAAATAAGGAAAGTCCTGTAAAACATTGTAAGATTTCCAAGGAAAAGATGCTATGTAAGGATGAAGAGGTTATCAACTCTTTGAGAGTTGTATTAATGTCTCTAGAATTTTTTCTTGAAGAGGTTTATTCTTTGATGAAACAAGTTGAGTAAATATAATTCTGGAAGAGATTAAAACCCTTCCAATTAGGAGATAATAGCTAACTTTCCAATGTTTAGGATGGTGCCTGGCATATACTAAATGCTTATAATGTATCTCTCTTTGAATCTTCTCAACAACCTTTAGAGATACCATTCAACTTTACAGATGAGGAAATAAGTGATTATATATAACCCCTGGGTTACCCAGTTTACCAGTGGCAGAGTTGAAACTAGGGAATTTGAGTCTAGAAAATGCTCTTAATCCCCATGATAAGGGCAAGAGAATCTTGATATGTGATGGTGTGTCTTGTTTAACATTTATAAGATGGTAGAGCAAATAGTGGTTAGGGTTCTAGGTCTGCCACTTGCTAGCTCTGATATTGGTCAATTAGGCTGAAGAATCTGTCTCAGAAAGACAGTAACTACTCAAATTATAGATTATATCTCTTATGGCACTCCAGAATTAAAGCAGGTAGTAATTAAGGTGGAAAAACCTTCAGTCACTTTAAAAGTGGCAGGCTCACTTCAGATGGATAAATTCCTACCACAGGACACAGATGATAAACATCTAGAGAGAAAGTAAGACTTATGGCCCTAGAAGAAATCAAAGAACAAGGATTGCTGCATTGTACCTTTTAATTGCATGGGTAGTTTTAAATAAATGAAGAAAGCACCTTTCAGAAGCTATACTAGCAGGAAAAAATTCCATTAAGCATTTACATGGTAAATTTCTATAATTTCACAAGATTTTTGATCTTACTTGAAGTATACATGAGGGAAAGAGCCCCCTCAGGCAGGTGTTCTCTTTGCTTACAGAAGCAAACTAAAGGACCTAAAACTGGAGACAAGCCTGGATGCCAAAAAGGGAGAAGACATGGTAAAGAACCATTAATAAATTCCATGTCTACTTCAAGACATACATAATAAGTATTTTATACATAATATGTATTTTAGGGCAAACTACCACTCAAAAGTACAATCTTTAAAAAGCTGTAGTTCTCAATTACAGTAATATTTCTCAATTACAGTAATGTATCTCAATACCTTGGACTGCTGGATGTCAAAAGACAACACCTGGGGGTCACCTAAAAGACAAACAAATATTTTAGAGGAATTCTCTAGAACTGTATACTCTATTTTGGCTTTCTGAATTAAGCACAACAGACTTCTCTGCTATCCTCCCGGCAGTGTAATAGTCGAAGAGGGCAACAGTATTGGATCATTCCTTAGACTCTAATCAACTGGGGAAAGAGTTCATTGGCAAAAGCGTCCTCCCAAGAGTGGTTTACAAGTGAAGAGGACATGTTACTGAAGGGAGAAAGGGAGCCCCCATATCCACAGTCACTGTAAGCATCCAGTAGGCAGGAAGATGGCTTCGGGCAGTGGCTGTATGAAAGCAGATTTGAGATACCCAGCTCTGGTACAAGGTCATCTTCTACAGGTTCTTCCTTCACTGAGACAATGAATTCAGGGTGATCTTTCTCTGAGGGGCTGAGAGGTGCTTCCTCAATTTTCACTACCACATTAGCTTGGCTCTCTGTCTCAGAGGGTATCTCTAAGACTAGGGGCTTGGTATATATGTGGTCAAAACGAATTAGTTCATTAATGGCTTCCAGCTTGGCTGATGACGTCCCCACTGACAGAGAAAGGGAGGCTGGTAAGGAACTGGGTCCTTCTGGGTAGATCTCTGGGAGCTCTTCCAGGCTGGCAGGCTCTGGGGAAGGGCATTTGAAGAAAATGACTGGGTCCAAGTTGTCCAGAATGCCCAACAGGATATCAGACTGCAAGAGGCAAAAATTAAATGAAGTACAACTATCAGAATACAGTGGAATCTAAGTGGAACACTTCATTCTGGGTTCCATAATGTAAATTAGTCATTATGTTTTAAGATGATCTCAGGACCCACCAGACCCATTTATCTACACTTCCCTCCATGTCCTATGTTACCTGGAACTAGGAAGGTAGTTGATGTTCACCTCCAACCCCACCAAAACTGAACTTCTACCCTCATCTGTCTAGTTAGGGATGTCAAGCATCAAACAGATGGAATTAACTGGTTATATGGCTCTTTAATAAGTCAGAATGATCCCTACCTCTGAATCTGAAGAGTTAATACCGCCAAAATCCATGGGGAGATGTTCTGGAGGGGTGACAACTGGGCCTGCACCTGCTGCAGAGGTGCACGTAGTCTGAGTGCTGCGGACTCAGCAGACCCGGTCACTGGCCTCACTCCATTCCCCTGGGAGGAAAGACCAAAGTGAATAAACAGCTTCAAGTTCCCAAGGAAATGCTTGCCCAGACAGCTGTGATTCTCATTTTCACAAAAACTAGAAAACTGTCCTTTAGAGCTGAAATCTTTCCCTAACCATTGTTATTTCCAATTTAAGTCCTCAAGAGATAAGAAAAGGGAGGTAAGACTTCCTTATACATTTCCTGCACAATGAAACATTTTTCTTCCTCCAGGCAAAGATTCAAGCAGAACTGACAAATAACATCTTATCTTGCTATCCTCAATAATAATAATGTTCTTAGATAATAAAGTTCTATAGCAATTTAAGCCTAGAATCTTTTTGAAAAGTAATTCTTTAAATTCTTCCTGAATATTACCTTCATAGAGTAAAACTACCCTATTGTAAATCTCAGACCACTTGATTGCTGTCAATGAATCTGCCATAATCTATAGACTAAAAACTCACATACCACCCTTCTCTTATCACAGAGGTATCACTATCACAAAGAATCCTTTCCCTACTCATCCATATTCATCAAAGGACTACTTTAATTTTAGTAGCACTCAAAGTCTGATTTGAGTGGCTCTCTTACTTTGGTGCTCCTTAATGATTGCATGGTAATCTTGTTGGCTACTGCATTTGTTAGTACTTGTTCTTATAGAGCCGTGTAACTTGTTGATCACTACACACTTAAAAAATGAGTGTCAAGTGCCTTTAGGGGAAGAACACCCTGCCTGCATGAAAATGTCTTAAAACTGAAGGAAAATTTCAAGAACACTCTTGATCAGAAGTTCAGACTGTAAACATAATCACTGGGTCATGTCACTTGGAACCAGTTCTCACATGAGGTACCAAATAAAGGAGATGATTTACCTTGGCTTCTGCCTCCTCTTCAACAACCAGGGCATCCATCCCCAAACGCTGTCTTAACTCCTGATTCTCAACTACAAGGCCGTGAGTTTTTTCTCGTAAAAGCTGATTTTCTAGCAAAAGTTTTTGGTTCTGGAAGAAAGTTCATAAGAGGCTATTGAAATATCTAATTATTTCAGTTAAGAATCTACCTGATTCTTGGTTTCCTTTCCTCTTGAACTTTTGGAAAACTCTATGCTTGTGTTGTTCATAGTAGGTTTTAGAAAGATAGGCCATAATTATGAGAAACAATCTACTTGGGCGAGGTGGCTCACGCCTGTAATCCCAGCACTTTCGGAGGCTGAGGTGGGTGGATCATGGGGTCAAGAGACTGAGACCATCCTGGCCAACGTGGTGAGAACCCGTCTCTACTAAAAATGCAAAAAAATTAGCCGGCAATGGTGGCATGTGCCTGTGGTCCCAGGTGCTCAGGAGGCTGAGGTGGGAGAATCTATTGAACCCGGGAGGCGGAGGTTGCAGTGAGCTGGGATGGAGCCATGGGTGACAGAGAGAGGGAGACTCAGTCTCAAATAAAAGAAAGAAAAACAATCTACTTAATAAATGCCACTTCATGGGGTCAAGAATAACACACTGCTTCCAACTACTAATACTCAGTTCAGCAAAGGGTGACTTGTGGTTTTAATGTAGATATTTTTTTAAACTATCTTGGCAGGGTGCAGTGATTCACGCTTGTAATCCCAACACTTTGGGAGGCCAAGGTGGGTGGATCACCTGAGGTCAGGAGTTTAAGACCAGCCTGGCCAACAGCAAAACCATCTCTGCTAAAAAATGCAAAAATTAGCCAGTCGGGCATGGTGGCGGGGCACCTGTAATCCCAGCTAATCAGGAGGCTGAAGCAGGGAAAATTGCTTGAACCTGAGAGGCAGAGGTTACAGTGAGCCAAGATTGCACCACTGCACTCCAGCCTGGGCAACAGAGCAAGACTCTGTCTAAAAAATAATAATAAAAAAATAGAAATAAATAACTATCTTGAACTGGCAGGTATTAACAGTGATAGTGGTGACTGTGAATCCAAAATAAGTTAAAAAAAAAAAAAAAAAAACCTGCTCCTGAAAGACTCATGATTCTTAGAAGAACCAACTAATGATTAAAACTTTAAAAAGAGTGCTCGCTTCGGCAGCACATATACTAAAATTGGAACGATACAGAGAAGATTAGCATGGCCCCTGCGCAAGGATGACACGCAAATTCGTGAAGCGTTCCATATTTTTTTATTTTTTCAGCTACAGAAAAACAAGTCCCCAAGAAAAGAAACCATTCTATGAAAAATATTTCCTCTCATGTTCTTACACCCAGAACATTTAATGTTCTACAATAAATAAATATCACTTTTTCCCCCCCAAAAAAAAAAAAAAAAAAAAAACTTTAAAAAGAACAATATATGCAAATTGACCAAGGGGTTAAAAAAATGTAAATAATCTCTATGTATTCAAGATGTGTAATTGTGAATTTTTGGCCATGCCAGGAAGAATGCAAAGTTTAAGCAATTATTTCCTATTAGCCCTTGCTAATTTCTTACTACAAACTCACTAAACATTGTTGAATCCATCAACTCTGAGATACATCTAACACCAAAGGCCACAAAGTCAATCACTTCTGCCCTCAACAAGCTTCACCACTTTACCAACTACCTATCTATCCTAACTTAGTTTAACTTTTTCTTTCTTTCTGTTTTTTTTAGACAGGGTTTCACTCTGTTGCCCAGGCTGGAGTGCAGTGGTGCAATCTCAGTTCACTGCAACCTCCGCCTCCTGGGTTCAAGTGATTCTCATGCCTCAGCCTCCTGAGCAGCTGGGATTACAAGTGCCTGCTATGACATCCAGCTAATTTTTGTATTTTTAGTATAGATGGAGTTTCACCATGTTGGTCAAGTTGGTCTTGAACTCCTGATCTCAAGTCATCTACCCACCTTGGCTTTCCCAAAGTGCTGGGATTACAGGTGTAAGCCACCACTGTGCCTGGCCAACTTTTTTTTTTCTTGAGACAGTCTCACTCTGTTGCCCAGGATGGAGTGCAGTGGTGCGATCTCAGCTCACTGCAACCTCCCTCTCCCAGGTTCAAACAATTCTCCCACTTCAATCTCCCTAGTAGCTGGGACTACAGGCACACACCACCATGCCTAATTTTTTTTTTTTTGTATATTTTTGGGTAGAGATAGGGTTTTACCACGCTGGCCAGGCTGGTCTGAAACTGCTGCCCTCAAGTGATCTGCCCATCTTGGCCTCCCAAAGTGCTGGGATTACAGGCCTGAGCCACCACACCCGGTCTAGTTTAGCTTTTCATCAATATTCAATTGTATTCTAACAGGGGCTGAAACAACTTGGGATGAGAAGCAAATATCAGAACATTCACCAAGGAAGGGTATACAATGGATAAAAGAGTTTGACTTCAAGTAGTTTTACCTCTTCTTCTAAATCTACCACTTGCTGTTCCAGCTCACTCATTCGAGCTTTCTTTCGATCTCTGGCAGTCTGAGCCGCTACTCTGTTTTTCAGTTTCCTGAGAAGAGAAGGAATATACCACACTGAGTCATTTCAAACCTTATTTATACCTTTATTTGAAAACGTGACCAGCTGGTGCTTTCATTTTTATTTACAGTATAAGATAGACTAATGCTAAAATACAGTCTTCTGCCAATCTAGCTCTAAGACCTGATTTATTCTTTCCCATATTGCATCATGCGCCCACCTCAGACTCCTCCCCGTCACAGCACTAGGGCTGGACACACACACTATTCATCTTGCATCATAAAGAACTTTCCTCTTTTCCCCATCTATTCCCCCCGCTGCTTCCTGTCTCCAACTCTCAACAGGATCCAACCTGACCGCATTAATCTAGGGAAGGCTGCAATCTTGCTATGACATCAACCCTCCGTCCCCAAGCCCAATTTAGAAAAGGGAGAGGCTGATGCCCCTCCCTGATCTCTAGTTTTGGGATCCTAGGCAACGCCCTGATGATGGGCAGTTGTCTATTGGAGGAGACACTTCATTTTTTATTTTTTTAAGAATTAACTGAACTCAGAGGAGACACTTCATAAATCACAAAAGGCACAATGATCACATAAGAGTGAACATTTACGGACGACTAAATGCTAGGTACATTATATGCAAGTCTCAATCTCCCCAAAGACCTCATGAAATAGGTTCCATTGTAAGAATGCAGACACTGAGCTAGACCAGTGAGCCTCCCAGAGCTCCCAGCCCTTCCAACAGCTGTTATTTCAGCTCCGAGCCTCTTTACAAATAGTAGTAAACCAAAACAGATTATTCGACTTCATCTCACAGCCTGAGTTCAGAGAGGCTGAGCCACGGGTCTGCGGCCACACAGCAAGAGGCCCGGAAGACCGGTGTCCGCATCCGCAGCTCAGGTCATCTCTAACGAGAGAGTTAAAAAGTAGAGGCCTGGGCCGCCCTGGGTTCCCAGCGTGGCGGATCCGGTCAATCCGGGGTTCCTGACCCGCCCCGCGACACGCTGGCACCAACCCGCCAGGCCAAAGGCGCCAGAGCCAGCCCCAGCCCCAGCCCCAGCCCCAGCCCCGCGGAGCGGCTCCCAGCCCCAGCCCCAGCCCCAACCCCTGCCGCTAGTCCCAGCCTCAGACCTGGCCCCAGATCCCGGCCCCTCGCCCACCTTCTCAGCGCCTTCTCCTCGGGGCTCAGGTGCGTGAGGCGCTGTCGCTTGCGCGCCTGGGGCGGTCCCCCGCTCGCTGCCTCCGGGCTAGCCCCTCTCTGGGCCGACACCATGAGCGGCAGGGCCTGGCCGGCTGGGGCTCCGGCGGCGGAGGCGGGCTGCCCCGACAGAAGCAGTACTTTAGGTGCCCGGTCAGCCGGGCTCGGCGCGGCTGCCACCACCACCATAGCTGGAAACTACGCACCGCGCGCGCCGCCGCCCAGCGGCCGGCCCGGCAGCGCTCGGCCTTTCTACGGTCGTGGCCCTACGCGATTGGCCAGCGTTGCTTGACGCGCGGCAGAGCTCGGTGTCCATTGGTCTGACCTGCCCGGCGGGGGCGTGTCGGGGGCGTGACTAGGGAGTCCAGCGTGGCAGCTGCAGTCCCGGGCCAAAGGTATTTGGGGTTATTTTCTCCTGGGGTGACCGGCCGGAGCGTTGTGGAGAGTGTCTTCCGCAAACGGATTTTCCCCGCCTTAGCGGACTTATTTCCATTCAGGGTGACAGAATTTAATTCCAAACCGAGAGATTTCCAGACTGACGAATTTTTACCGGGACTGACAGAATTACCTCAGCCGGACATCTTATCTCGTGCACCACTTCGGGCTCCCTGTGGAGCCGAAAGTCGAGATAGAGCGCAGTCGCGCCTTTGGGTTCGAAAAAAGCCTGGACGGAGGTTTCAGTGAGCCGAGATCGCGCCACTGCACTCCAGCCTGGGAAACAGAGCGAGACTCCGTCTCCAAAAAAGAAAAAGAGGCCGGGCGTGGCTACCTGGGTTCTGATGTGCTTTCAAATGTGGGGAAACTCATTCCTGGTCTCTGAAATGTTTTGGGAGAAGTCTTTGGAGGTGTCTTCTAGTTGAGACCTACAGCTTCATATTAAAAGACCTTGGGAAGCTGTAAGAGGCTCTTAGAAAAGTCAGGTCATGTCATGCCATCTTTTACCTTTATTTATTTATTTTTTTGAGACTGAGTTTCGCTACGTTGCCTAGGCTGGAACTCCTGGGCTCAAGCGATCCTCCTGCCTTGGCCTCCCGGAGTCCTGGGATTGCAGGTATGAGCCACAGCGCCCAGCCTCTTTTATTTATTAAGTGCACATTTATTAACGCCAAGAGAATGTCTTGCACTGTGTAAGAAAGAAAGTGCTGGAGGACCCTTTTAGTCCAGCAGGCTGTAGTGAGTAACTGAGTAGAGAAAGCATAAGGTGTGGGATGAGGAAAAAAGGTTGATGGATTGCACTTTAGTCTTAGTTAATGGGATTTTGAAATTCACTTCCCCAGCTTGTTTTCAAGACTTTTATATTTTTGAGAAACACTTTAAGTCATACTAAAAACAATAATTTGACCCACTGCGGATTGCTGTCCATGAAATCTTGAACATGTGAGTCTAAATCCTTGAGTAGTTTCATATCCTCTCAGTAAGATAAGCCTGATAATTCTTGCATCAGGTGCCATCAGTGTTTTAAAACATTTACTAGACACCTGTGATTAGAGCTATAAAATACAAAGTTCTCTGTCTTTGAGGCCAAGTGCGGTGGCTCACGCCTGTAATCCCAGCACTTTGGGAGGCTGAGGCGGGCAGATCACCTAAGGTCTGGATTTATAGACCAGCCTGGCCAACATGGTGAAACCCTGTCTCTACTAAAAGTATAAAAATTAGCTGGGCATAGCGGTGCATGTCTGTAATCCCAGCTACTGGAGAGGCTGAGGCATGAGAATTGCTTGAACCTGGGAGGCGGAGGTTGCGGTAAGCTGAGATTGAGCTGCTGCACTCTAGCCTGGGCGACAGAGCAAGATTCCATCTCAAAAAAAAAAAAAAAAAAAAAAAAATTAGCCAGGCTTGGTAGCATGTACCTGTAGGCTCAGCTACTAGAGAGGCTGAGGTGGAAGGATCATTTGAGCCCAGGAGACTGGGGCTGCAGTGAGCCGAGTTGGTGCCACTGCATTCAATCCTGGTGACAGAGTGAGATCTTGTCTCAAAAGAAAAAAATAAAATAAATGTATAAAACAAAGACTGAAATGAAAATGATGGATCCACAAATCACAATGGGAGACAAATACAACTCTCAGAATCAACAGAGGGAGCAGACAGAAAAGATTTGAACAGCACAACTTTCCTCCCAACCAAGGACCTGTGTTTTTTCAACCAAGAAACATTCCCACTTTTTTTTTTTTGAGATGAAGTCTCACTTTGTTGCCCAAGCTGGAGTGCAGTGGCACCATCTGAGCTCACTGCAACCTCTGACTCTTGGGATCAAGTGATTCTTCTGCCTCAGCCTCCCAAATAGCTGGGATTACAGGTGCATACCACCACGCCTGGTTAATTTTTGTATTTTTAGTATAGACAGGGTTTGACCATGTTGGCCAGCCTGGTCTGGAACTCCTAACCTCAGGTGATCCACCCAAGTTGGTCTCCCAAAGTGTTGGGATTATAGGTGTGAACCACCAGACCTGGCGAAATCTTGATATTTTCATTTATCTTGGGTAAATACCTAGAAGTGGAATTGCAATATCATATGGTGAATACTATGTTTAAATTTTGCAGAAATTTAGCAGCTTTCCAAAGTGGAAAAATACCACTTTGGAATAGGTAATGGTATAGGTAATACAATTTTGCATTCCCACCAGTGATGTACTGCTTTTTATGTTGCTATTGTAGATTGTTATTTAACTCTTTTATGGTTGTCCAGCTTTTCATTGTTTATGTTGTATGTTTTCCCAACTGGATTTCAACAAGCTCATTCAGATGCAGAAGCTATGGTTAATCATGGTTACATTTTTTTGTGTGTTCTGTGTTTACGATAGTGCTGAGTACATACTAGGCATTCAATAAATATTTCGGAATGACTGTTGAATGGTTAGATTATCTGCAATATATATTTTTTTGAGATGGAGTCTCACTATGTTGCCAGGCTGGAGTGCAGTGGCATGATCATAGCTCATTGCAGCCATCAACTCCTGGGCTCAAGCTCAGGCAGTCCTCCTGCCTCAGCCTCCCAGGTAGCTAGACTTTAGGCACAAACCACCACACCTTGCTTCCTGAACAATTTTAAAATTTATTTAGTCAATAAACAGGGAGATGCAGAAATGAGTCAAAGAGCCTTCAAGAAGCATACAGTATGATGCAGAGATACAGACAGGTAACAGTGCTGCAGCTATTATGCTGGAAGTTTGTGGGGGACATGTGGGAACAAAGCAGGTATAGATTGATGTTTGACCTGACTTTAGAACAGTGATCTCAACAGGGGAGATCTTGGCCCTCAGGGACATTCTGCAGTGTCCAAAGACAATTTTGGTTGTCACAACTTGGAAAAGGATGGAGGTGCCACTGGCATCTGGTGGGCACTGTCACCTCTCTCCTCTTCCAAGTTGTGACAGCCCCATCTCAAAATAAAATAAAAATGGCTTGGGAGAAGAATAGGAAAATAATTCAGGAATTCTGGGTCCCTGATGCCATGATTTCAACACTCATTGTTAAGGACTCATGTGTCCTCTGCCTTTGCTTGACATTGTATTTTATAGATTCCAATGCTAGAGTCAAGAGGTAGATTCTGGCAAGGAAGTTATGTTGCTTATTGTTTTTAACATATCAATTAAAATGGAAAAGGAGGCCGGGCACGGGTGGCCCATGCTGTAATCCCAGCACTTTGGGAATCCGAGGTGAGTGGATTCCAGGAGTTCTGAACCAGCCTGGGCAACAAAGTGGGACACTGTCTCTACAAAAAATACAAAAATTTGCCAGGAGTCAGTGTGTGCCTGTAGTCGCAGCTACTTGGAAGGCTGAGGTGGGAGGATCACTTGAGCCCAGGAGGTCAAGACTGCAGTGAGGCATGGTAGTGTAGTGCCACTGCACTCCAGCCCAGGTGACAGAGAGAGACCCTGTCTCAAAAAAAAGAAGAAAAGAAGAAAAAAAGGAAAAGGAATGCAAAGAGTTTAGGAAAACTTTTTATATTCTCACAAAGAAAAATGAAACCTCTTAAATGATTTGGGAGAGAATGAAGAGGAAATTTCTATGCAATATTTTTGTTTTCCTGATGGAATCAAAGTTGAATCAGTCTTGCGAAAAATGCAGTGTACACTTGTATACTCTTCTCAGTTATAATTTCCTCTAATATTGTCTTCTTAAATTATTGTGTCACATGTCATAACTAAGAAAACATCTTAAAAAAAAAAAACCACTTGAATGCATAGGACTTTATTATTCTCCAGAAATAGAAGAAGTCATGTTGGTTTGCTAGGACTAGTGATCCCGTATTTCCAATTCTATTAGTATGGTTCTAAAGAAAGACATTTACAAACCGTTCAAATAACGTTGAGCGCCGAGTGTGTGGGCAGGAAGTCCTCTTGGTCATGTTGACGGGTATTGCCTTCGGTCCTGTGGCTACCCACCCCTTTCTGGAAAAAAAGTTGCAAAACTTCCTGAAGTTCACTTGTGTGCATTTGGGTTCTAAGAAATTCAGTACTTCTTTGGCACCTACGAAATGCTGCAGTTCATTCCATCAGTCAATTAAAATGACACTAAAAGGGCATGACAACAAAAGGAAAAGATTCATTCAAAAAATGTGAAGATACCGAACAGCTCTTTTTCACTTGGCACTGACCTGGCTCTGCGTTTGGTTTTGCTTTTTTTTTTTTTAAAGAAAGCACAAACTGTCCATTGTTCATAACTATTCTTTAGGCTGAGGTTCAAAGGTGGCAAGAGACGAAAGTTTTATCTTGTTTGAAAGAAGCTTAGCCGGATGCTGTGGGTCACACCTGTAATCCCAGCACTTTGGGAAATTGAGGTAGGGGGATCCCTTGAACCTAGCAACTCGAGACCAGCCTGGGCAAAATGGTGAGACCCCCATCTCTACAAAAAATACAAAAAATTAGCCAGGCATGGTGGCATGCACCTGGAGTCCCAGCTCCTCAGGAAGCTGAGGTAGGAGAATCACCTGAGTCCAGGAAGTTGAGGCTGCAGTGAGCTGTGATCATGCCACTGCATTCCAACCTGGGTGACACAGAGTGAGACCCTGTCTCAAAAGAAAGACGTTTTAAGTGCCATAAGCCCCCTTCATTACTCTTATTTTGGCATAATTTAAATGTACAGAAAAGTTTTTTTTCTTTTCTTTTTTTTTTTTGAGACAGAGTCTTACTCTGTCTCCCAGGCTGGAATGTAGTGGCGCGATCTCGGCTCACTGCAACCTCTGCCTCCCGGGTTCAAGGGATTCTCCTGCCTCAGCCTCCCAAACAGCTGAGACTACAGGGGCCCACCACCACACCTGGCTAATTTTTTGTATATTTAGTAGAGATGGGGTTTCACCATCTTGGCCAGGCTGGTCTCAAACTCCTGACCTCAGGCGATCCACCCGCCTCGGCCTCCCAAATTATTGGGATTACAGGCGTGAGCCACCACGCCCAGCCAAATGTACAGAAAAGTTTCAAAGCTAGCACAGATAATTCTCATGCACCCCCTCAACCAGTTCCTGTTTCCCCTAATGTTATCAGCTTACACCACTATGGCACATTTGTCAAAACTGAGAAACCAACAATGACACATTGCTAGGAACTAAACTCTAGTCTTTATTTGGATTTCACCAGTTTTTCCTTTAATTACCTTTTCCTGTTCCAGGATCCCGCATTGGTGTTAATTACTTGGCTTCCGGATACACCTACTTTTGCAGATGTTTCATGATTAATTTCAGCAAACCATATTTATCTGAAGAGCTTAATTTACTCAAGTTCAATCTTCCCACACACACACCCTGGGGCTTTGACTCCAAAATGGCAACAACTGATCCTTCCTTCCCCCTTTAGTGAGGTGGCTTAGCCTTTGGGTGATGCTGAGAATTTGTGCATGACCTGGCTTGTAGGAGACTGGATTTCCTGAGAATGGTCTAGGGACTCTCAGCATTTTTAAAAATGTCCATTTTTATTGTTTTGTTTTGTTTTGAGACAGAGTCTCACTCTGCCGCCCAGGCTGGGGTGCAGTAGCGCAATCTAGCTCATACAACCTCCGCCTCCAGGGTTCAAGTGATTCTCCTGGCTCAGCCTCCTGAGTAGCTGGGGCTACAGGCACCTGCCACCACACCTGGCTAATTTTTATTTATTTATTTATTTATTTATTTGGGTATTTTTAGTAGAGATGGAGTTTTGCTATGTTGGCCAGGCTGATCTTGAACTCCTGACCTTAAGTGATCCGCCCACCTTGGCATCCCTAGTGCTGGGATTACAGACATGAGCCACTTCGCCTGGCCAAAATATCCTCTTATTTATAGTTGACTTTGCACAGCTGATATTCATGTGGGATAAGATAGCAAGCTGTCCTTTTTCCGTTCTTTCTTTTTTTTTTCCCCATGGAAACAGCCAGGATTTATGTGGTTCTAAGAGCCACCTGGGTAAAATATAGACCCAACTCTGTTTTGGGGAATAAAGGTGATATGAGAAGAAAAAACTTTCAGAAACAGATGAGGAAGTGTAACTATGTTGCTTCAGGGAACTGGGAGAGAAACCATTCATCTTCCATTCCCAGACCTTGTAAGAATAGTCACTGTAAAATGGGGGCTAGAAGCATTCGCTTATGAAATAGATGGACATAGGTAGGTTTTCAGCTCCACCACATCCTAGCTAGGTAACCTTGGACAAGTTGCTTATCCTCTTTGAGCCTCAGTTTCCTTGTCTCCAAAATGAGGATTGAGCTTTGAATAAGATAATGTATTTAACACAGCACATAACAGAGAGAAAATGCATAATATCTGTTAACTATTATTATTACCAAAAGCAGTTCATCCTAATTATCAACAGGCATTCCCAAACTCTTCTTAGTCTATCATTAATCTCATCCTTTCTTCCATCTTTAGATATTTGGTAGCCAAGGGCTGGGTGCAGTGGCTCATGCCTGTAATCCATGGGGAGGCTGAGGCGAGTGAATTACTTGAGATCAGGAGTTGGAGACCAGCCTGGTCAACATGGTGAAACCTCATCTCTACTAAAAATACAAAAATTAGCTGGGCATGGTGTCATGCACCTGTAGTCCCAGCTACTCAGAAGGCTGAGGTAGGAGAATCGCTTGAACCCAGGGGAGGTGAAGGTTGCAGTCAGCTGAGATCGTGCCACTGCACTCCATCCTGGGCAACAGAGTGAGTGAGACTCTGTCTGAAAAAAAAAAAAGGTATTTGGTAGCCAAGAAGTTTGACAGTTCCCAGAGGTCTATGTGAAACAATGCGGTACCCATGTCTTCAAAATATGTCTAAGTATGTATAAAATTTGATCACTGGTCACAGCAGAAATGGGGTTCACAAAGCAGGAAAAATGTCACATTGATGGACCTTGAATAAGCTTTCTCCAGTTGTCCCCTCCCCCAAACTGGAAACAAAATGCCCATCTGACCAATGAGTGGGCTGGACTTGGTCACAGGCTGCCAGTTATCTCCCGTGTTAGTGTGACCTGGAATAAAATTCCCAGCAAAGGACAGCAAACATTTGCTGAGCACACAGACCTGTGACCCTACTACGTGAGATTCTAGAGGTAGGGTTTGAATTACACCATAACTGTGGGTTGGTGGCTTCTGGGGAGGTGCTCTATAGTAAACAAGGTGTGTGAGGCAGTCAGGCCTGGGAAAGAAGAGGTTGGCATCTGCAGTTTGAAAATGTGAGTCTGCTGTTTTATTTTTATTTTCAGAGACAGCGCCTTGCTCTGTTGCCCGGGCTGGAGTGCAATGGTGCAATCATAGTTGACTATGACCTCAAACTCCTGAGCTCAAGCAATCCTCCCGCCTCAGCCTTCCAAGCACACTGCCATGCCCATCTAATTAAAAACAACGTGTTGTTGTTGTTGTTGTTGTAGAGATGGGGGTCTTGCTGTGTTGCTCAGGTTGGTCATGATTTCCTGGTCCCTAGTGATCCTCCTGCCTCAGCCTCCCAAGCACATCATTACATCTGGCTAATTTTTAAATTTTTAATTTAGTTATTAATTAGCTCTCTTTTTAACTGGCTTATTTTTATTTTTTGTAGAAAAGGGGTCTTGTTATGTTGCCCAGCCTGGTCTTAAAATGTGACTCTGTCGTTTTTATAAAACACAATCATTTTCCATCTGAAAACAAGTTGTATTTTCCAGCATAAAATTCCAGAATTATAGACAACAGTATAGTCCTTAGGACCCATAATGTGTTTCCAAAAAATACTTGCCAATGTCTGTACTTTCAGTGATCTGTAACCTCTTGGAGTAGTAGAGAGGTTAAGCAACTTGCCCAAGGTTACCTAGCTAGGATGTGGTGGGACTGAAAACCTGCCTGTGTCCATCTATTTCATAAGCCAATGCTTCTAGCCCCCACGTTACAGTGACTATTCTTACAAGGTCTGGGAATGGAAGATGAATGGTTTCTCTTCCAGTGTTCCCGGAAGCAACATAATTCTACTTCCTTCTTTGTTCTTGGAGGTTTTTCTCTTCTCATATCCCCTTCATTCACCAAAACAGAGTTGGGTCTATATTTTACCCAGCTGGCTCTTGGAACTGCATAAATCCTGGCTGTTTTCATTTTTTAAAAATTATGAGATTAACTACCAAACTTAAGCTGTAAGTTGTGGGTCAGCTCTTGACTCTGCTAGAAAACCTTGAATAAAGCATTAACTTCTTTGAGAGCTACCTTTTCTTTTCCTTCACTGCTGTTGTTTGTTTCTACCGGAAAATGTGGAAATGTGTGTGAAAGCGACCTAGTAGAGTGCCTGGCACACAGGAAGGAGCTTGTTGACTTTATAGTTCCGGGCTCCAGAACAAAGACGGCTCATCTTAGCCTGAGCCACTCTGACTTTGCCTTAGGAAATACTGCCTAGATATCTAAAGGAGAGTGATAGCAACTGGAACCAACTGTTTTTAAGGTCTGCCTGCCCACCAGTGGCCCCCTCAGCACCTGGAAACAGTGTGTGGATGTGCCTGGAACAGACACTGACTCAGAGGAGGTCTGTACAGAGACAGTGTGGATGAAGAAATGAATGCAGACTCCACAACAATCCAGAGATATGTGCAAGATGGGGGACAAGGGTTCTTTTGAGTCATGTTCTAGGTGACCAGGTGCCTTTACAACTGTAAGGATCTGTCAGTATGTTTTATTCTTACCTTATGGGATAAAGGAGTAAAAAAGACAGCTGCCCTGGATACAGCTTTGGGTGGGAATAAACATTTATCAAATTCAAGTGTTTCAGTAATGTCTTTAAAAATCAGCTAGGCGTGATGGCTCACCCCTGTAATCCCAGCACTTTGGGAGGCTGAGGCAGGTGGATCATGAGGTCAGGAGTTCAAGACCAGCCTGGCCAATTTAGTGAAACCCCATCTCTACTAAAAATACAAAAATTGGCCCAGCATGGTGGCATGTGCCTGTAGTCCCAGGTGCTCTGGAGGCTGAGGCAGGAGAATTGCTTGAACCTGGGAGGCTGAGGTTGCAGTGAGCTGAGATCATGCCACTGCACTCCAGCCTAGGTGACAGAGCAAGACTCTGTCACACACAAAAAAAGAGAAAAAGCAGATCTGCAGGATTGCTGGAAAGTGCATTATTTGATTCTAAATTTCACTTAAAAGTCTTGGGGAAGACCAGGCACGGTGGCTCATGCCTGTAATCCCAGTATTTTGGGAGGCTAAGGCAGGTGGATTGCTTGAGTTCAGGCATTCAAGACCAGCCCAGGCAATGTGGTGAAACCCCGTCTCTAAAAAAAATACAAAAAACAGCTGGGCGTAGTGACGGCTAGCCAAGAGGTTAGGGTGGGAGGAGGTTGAGCCCAGGAGGTTGAGGCTGCAGTGAGCCAAGATTACACCACTGCATTTCAGCCTGGGCAACAGAGTGAGACCCTGTCTTTAAAAAAAAAAAAAAAAAAAAAAAAGTCTTGGGGGCCAATGCGGTGGCTCACGCCTGTAATCCCAATACTTTGTGAGGCCAAGGTGGGTGGATCATGAGGTCAAGAAATCAAGACCACCTTGGCCAACATGGTGAAACCCCATCTCTACTAAAAATACAAAAATTAGCTAGGTGTGGTAGAACGTGCCTGTCTGTAGTCCCAGCTACTTGGGAGGCTGAGACAGGAGAATTGCTTGAACCCAGAAGGCAGAGGTTGCAGTGAGCTGAGATCATGCCACTGCACTCCAGCTGGGCAACATAGTCAAAAAAAAAGGAAAGAAAACTGTGTTTTCAGTGATTTTCCCCAAGACTTTATTTTGGGGGAAGGGGGTGCTACCGCACCTGGCCAAAAACACAGCTTTCTATTTTTTTTTGTTAACTTATACATGTCAAGAAAGAAAACACAGCTTTCTAAACGGACTTCTCTGGCCTGGTGCAGTGGCTCACACCTGTAATCCCAACATTTTGGGAGGCTGATGCAGATAGATACCTGAGGCCAGGAGTTTGAAACCAGCGTGGCCAACATGGCGAAATCCCATCTCCACTAAAAGTATAAAAAATTAGCTGGGTGCGGTGACGCTTGCCTGTAATCCCAGCTACTCTGGAGGCTGAGGCAGGAGAATCACTTGAACCTGGGAGGTGGAGGTTGTGGTGAGCTGAGATTGTGCCATTGCACTCCAGCCTGGGCAACAGGGGAGAAACTCTGTCTCAAAAAAATAAATAAAAAATAAAGGGACTCCTCTAATCTTGACCAAGGTAGAAGGGAGTGTCCCACACTCTCTCAGGTACCAGCATGAGAGGGAGGAGAACAATTTGCTTTTGTGCAGACTTGAGGTTCTCCTGAAATTCACCACCCTTCACCTGTGTTCAGTCATTTGCATTCAATGCTTTTTTATTTGGTGTCCAGAAGCTGGGTATGATTAGCCATTACAACTGCAATAAACTGATATTTCTAGCATCGTGATCATAACCACTGCCAGAAAAGCTTGGATTTGGAGTCATGGATTCATCCTGAACACTGTGCTGCCTTTACCTTGCTCTCAGGGGAGCAGAGGCAGAAGAGGAGAGAGACATGCAAATAGTTCCAATGCAGTGTAACTGTAACCATCCCTAAGTGGTGATACTGAGGAAAGAGAAAGATGCTTAACTCCCCAGGGCCATCAGGGAAGACTTTATAAAGGAGAGGATGTTCAAATGGGCTTTGAAGGATGAGTAGGAGTTTGCACAGAATTTAGCTCTATTCTTCTTGCCTCTTTTCCCTGCCAAAGAAGCCAGATGCCACCTGCACCTGAGACAGAATTTCAAGAAAGCAATAACAGTTCATCTGGTACTAAAAATGACTTGAAACTAAAGAAAAAAATATATTCAGCCTTAACACCTGCTACTGGTATAAGAAGATTCTTCTAGATTTCTGTATATACTTATTTTAACTCTTATCCCTATTCTCCTTCCTACCTTCACTCCAGACCCTTCAACACTTCCTTTATATATATATATATATATATATATATTTTTTTTTTTTTTTTTTTTTTTTTTTTTTTTTTTTAAGATGGAGTCTCACTCTGTTACCCAGGCTGGAGGGCAGTGGTGTGATCTCAGCTCACTGCAACCTCTGCCTCCCAGGATCGAGCAATTCTTGTGCCTCAGCCTCCCAAGTAGCTGGGATTACAGATGCCCGCCACTATGCCCACCTAACTTTTGTACTTTTAGTAGAGATAGGGTTTCACCATGTTGGCTAGGCTGGTCTCGAACTCCTGACCTCAGTGATCCGCCTGCCTTGGCCTCCCAAAGTGCTGGGATCACAGGCGTGAGCCATTGCACCTGACCTTAATCAACAACTTTGTTTTTAAATGGGAGGCAGGATGTGTGTGTTTGTGTGTGTGTGTGTGTGTGTGTGTGTGTGTGTGTATGTGAGAGAGAGAGAGAGAGAGAGAATATCCTTCCCCTACCTCTGCATTTGGCCTTAAATTTTACACATTCACCACCCCCACTTCCCTGGGAAAGTGCTTCAGGCCTCTGGGCTTGGGCAGTGTTACTGATCTCCCTTGGAGGCCCAGGAGAGGTATCTCTGGGATCAGGAGCTGGGATGCAGCCCAGGGCTCCTGAGATGGGACAAGGCTGTGCTCTGTGTACCTGTCCTGCTTCCTCACTTTGTGTAATGAGGTAGACGACCTTTTGTATTTCCTCGTTTTCTTTCTGCACCTCACTTGGCTTGGCAGCCATAAATCTACACTGTTTCCCTCTTGGCATTTCTTAAATGTGTTCTGCCTGAATTAAAAACTGAAAAGAGGGAGGCCCAGTAGACCTTGAAATGTTCCGCTTGCCTTCTGTCCTTGGCCACCGGCTTGACAGGTCCCACAGCTCTCCTGGGAGAGTGAGCAGCTGACGAAATCCCAGAGGCCCTGAAACCTCCCTTCCAGTAAGTGCCCATGTTTGCATATCCTGGTTCAAGAACAGGAACTGCTTGTTGGAAACTGATCAGGGAGCTAAAGTTACTGATTAAGTGGATTCGCTTCCAGCTGCAGGCAGTGGCTTCCCTGAGAAAGAGGGAAACTGTAGGGCTGTTTTTACAGATTAAAATCTCTCTCGTTTGTCCACTTTCTACTTTTATAAGTTCTTGGAACCCGTTTCCAGGAAAAAGCCAGGTAAAGTCAGAGTAGGGAAAAACAGGAAGCCTTGTTTTTGTCCTCTTTACTTTAAAGTTTCCTTTATTTTCAGAGAGACACACATGAGGATGTCTGAAATAAGTCAACTTTAGGAAGGATAGCTAACGAGTGTTGGACATGTGCCAGGCACTGTGTGAGCACTTGGCATCCGTTCTCTCTTTGGTTCCTGCAAGTTAGGAATTGGCTCCCTTTCTCAGAGAAGAATGAGGCCCCGTGAGGGTAAGCCCATGACCATGAAATTAGTCAGTGGTGGAACTGGGGTCTTATTTTTTTGAGACAGGCTCTCACTCTGTTGCTCAGGCTGGAGTGCAGTGGTGCGATCACAGCTCACTGTAGCCCCTGCTTCACAGGTTCACATGATCTTCCCACGTCAGTCTCCCAGGTACCTGGGACTATAGGTGCAAGCCACCATGCCCGGCTAATGGAACTGGGATTCAAATCTAGATTCCTTGCCCTATGTCCTGGAGGTTGGCCAGGCATGGAAAAGATCCAGGCCTGGTCCACTGCTTTTAGGAGTGACATTTCTCAGTAAACTTCTCAGTGACCCCCTCTTTCAGTAATTTGCATTTTATTAGATAGAAACCGAAAACTCATGTCAAGGTGTCTGAAACCAGCAAAAGAATGGTTTTGGTCATTGTTCCCATTCCTTGGTTGTGATTGGGGGCTGGGTGACATTTGCTGTGCAAACAATAGCCCAGGAGCCAGGCAGAGTCCACACCTAGCTGAGTAAATAGCACTTGAAGGCCCTCGCAGGGCATGCCAGCTCCCCAAGGGTTCCTTGCTTTGAGAGACAACCATGAGAATGTGCCCGTGGACTGGAAGCCTGGAATCCAGAGCTCTGGTCCTAGTTCTACTGTTATTAACACTTGCACCTCTCTTTTCCTCATCTCTGAAGTGAAGAAAACCAAGCTGATGATGTTTGAGGCCTGAAGCTGCAGGAGTCAGTTTGATTCGGGCAGTGCAGCCTGGTGGTTAGTCATGCAGAGAGTAGAATCCAGTCGCCTGGGGTCCAGTGTGAGTTCATGGCTGGACAAGGTGGCTCATACCTGTAATCCTAGCACTTTCGGAGATCAAAGTGGGAGACCAGTGTGGACAACAGAGCAAAATCTCATTTCTACAAAAAATAAATAATTAGCTGGGGAGGGTGGTGTGCACCTATAATCCCAGCTACTTGGGAGGCTGAGGTGGAATGGGAGGATTGCTTGAGCCAAGGAATTCAAGACTGCTGTGAGCTATGATCACACCACTGCACTGCAGTCCGAGTGACAGAGCAAGACTCTGTTCCTTTTGAAAAATTTTTTCTGAGACAGTCTTGCTCTGTTGCCCAGGCTGGAGTGCGGTGGTGCAATCTCAGCTCGCTGTAACCTCTGCCTTCCAGGTTCAAGTGATTCTCCTGCCTCAGCCTCCTGAGTAGCTGGGACTACAGGCAAGCACCACCATGCTTTGACTTACCTTTTTTGGTAGGAAAATTGAAGTTCAACTATAGCAAGGCAAGAATCTTTAAAAAACAAAGAAAAATTCGAGTTAACCTCTAAAAGTTAAAACTTAGTTCAGGGCTGGTACTCAATATATCTTAGGAATTATTATTCACTCTCAAATTCTGCAAATATTCACTGAATGCCTGGCACATTTGGGGGCTTTGCACTAGTTCTGTGGATGATAAAATGGTATTTACACATGAACTTTGTTTGAAGGAGCCCACAGTCTAGGAGGAGATGCACACATGACTATGTGTGTCTGACACAGAAGTAACTGTCATACATGAGATTAAAAACTGGTTGCCGGGCACAGTGGCTCAAGCCTGTAATTCTAGCACTTTGGGAGGCCGAGGCGGGTCAATCACTTGGGGTCGGGAGTTCGAGACCAACCTGACCAACATGGAGAAACACAGTCTCCACTAAAAATACAAAATTAGCTGGGTGTGGTGGTGCATGCCTGTAATCCCAGCTACTGGGGGGGCTGAGGTAGTAGAATCGCTTGAAGCCGGGAGGCAGAGGTTGCAGTGAGCTGAGATCATACCACTGAACTCCAGCCTGAGCAATAAGAGCAAAACTCCATCTCAAAAACAAAACAAAACAACAACAAAAACTTCTTTGGGCTGGACGTGGTGGCTCACGTTTGTAATCTCAGCACTTTGGGAGGCAGCCTGGGCTCAAGTGATCCTCCCACCTCATGCTCCCAAATGTGAGCCATTGCGCCTGACCCAAAACATCACATTTTTAAATAAAGAAGGATCAGTATTCTTGGTGTTTCCTTTTGCTGCAGGGTCTGATGTGGTGAGTACAGCACTGCTGTCCTGAGTCCCTTGGGGCCTCTGTGTTAGACATGGAGTCACATGCCCGCAGCTAGTGTTCATCATTATCTCATGTGTGGATTCCCCTTTCCCTTTCCATCAAGACCTTCCATGGGGACCAATTGGCCTTGTGTGCCCAGGACTGAGGAATTTCCTGAGATGGGGGATTTTCAGTGCTTAAACTGGGCCAGTTCCAGCAAAGCAGGTTGGTTTGTCACCTGATTAGAGAAAGAAGCAGGGACTGGATCTTTTTTTTTTTGAGGCATGATCTCACTCTCCCCCATGCTGGAGTGCAGTGGTGTGATCATGGCTCACTGTGGCCTCCACCTCTCAAGCTCAAGCGATTCTGCTGCCTCAGCCTCCTGAGTAGCTGGAACAACAGACATGTACCACCATGCCCAGCTAATAGGGACTGGATCTTATGTATGTACCTTTGTAACCCTAAAGTCACTTGGTAGCCCTCAGTAACTATTTTTTTTTTCTTTTGAGATGGAGTTTTGCTCTTGTTGCCCAGGCTGGAGTCAATGGTGTGATCTCAGCTCACTGCAACCTCCGCCTCTCAGGTTCAAGTGATTCTCCTCTCTCAGCCTCCCGAGCAGCTGGGATTGCAGGCATGCGCCACCATGCCTGGCTAATTTTATATTTTTACTAGAGACGGGGTTTCTCCATTGGTCAGGCTGGTCTTGAACCCCCTACCTCAGGTGATCCACCCACCTTGGCCTCCCAAAGTGCTGGGATTATAGGCATGAGCCACCGCACCCAGCCCCTGAGTAACTATTATTGGCCAAATTTGTCCTCTTTGGCAGAGCACCTGGCAGAGACTCAGTGCATCCATTATCAGTTACTCATCTGAGACACAGAAAGGTTAAAAGTGACGCAGCCAGGACTTGGTGGCAAATCCCGCTGGCTCCAGCAACAGGCCTGTCTAGCTCCTGAACCTCTGATTACTGCTGCTCATCCGTATCTGTCCCCTGAGACCTTGAGACAGGAATCCACCCTGGGTGACCTGTAAAGGCTTATTTGCCTAAAACCTGCCCAGGAGTCTTCATGCTCCCACCTCGTTTTAATAGATGAACACTTTGCCTTTGGAAACTTTCTGTTTCTTGGACACTGATGGTGATATTGCTTCTGGAATCATTGCAGTGTGCCTTCAGCCAAAAGCAGGACTGGAAACATCCTAAGTGGGCTGCTAACGAGGCTAGCTCTGTCGACTAGTTCAAGACCCCTGCCAGCTTTGGCCCTGAGGTTCCTCAACTTCCAAGTGAAAGGCTTCAACTTGGCATTCTGGGACATGACCTCTGGAACCATCAGTTTCCTCATCTGTAAAACTGGCATCATGATAACTTTGAAGGTAATTGTGAGGATTAAAGAGAGTCATGCATATAAACCACCTTGCACAGTCACTCGTGGGAGTTTTTTTTTTTTTT